>CAJHQP010012387.1:0-12228 GCA_905132765.1 Moricandia arvensis
ATTAGGGTAAAACATAAACAAAGTTTCCCAAGTTTTATTATTATAGTTATACAAAGTTTCACTAGTTCAACAAGTTCTGCTATTATAGTTATACAAAGTTTCACTAGTTCCACCTTTTTCCCATATCAAGTTCTACTAGTCATCCTACGTTTTTCTAGTCACCACGAATTCGTCTACTTTAAAAAGACAACATTATTGGTGGATAAAACTTCTAATTACTTCGATTTAAACTACAATGTGATAATACTCAACTAAACTTACCTGATTTTGAGGTTGAGGTTCAACAATGGGGATGTTGGATTTCAATTGAAAAAGAGGAAGCTTCGTCGTCGGTTTCTGTGGAAAAAGAGAAAAAAGTAGGTTGGAGAAGAAAGGGTAATTTGGACATTCACTACAAGTATTAAGAGTATATAAATAATGAAGAGTATGATAGATTAAATAAGAGTACATGAGATTATTTTTCTCTCATTAAGAGCATTCCAGCAAATGATTCAAACAGAACATGTAGCCCTAATTAAAAAAAAAACTTTACGGAAAGCAGCCGCATAAAGTTTCTGATATACCGCCAAGTGTCTTTATTTGGAATAGGGTGTGATGAGGTGGAGGAATGAGGAGAAAGTATAATCAACTTTATTATTGTAGATTTATTTTAAAAAAATTATCAAAAGACAATCAAACCAAATTAAACCTACTTGATTACATATTTATGAATGGACAATACGTACCCAAACCATATCCACATGTTAAATCTAGATTTGGTCCTCGAAATCTGAAAATTGATGAAGTGTTTTAGGGTTTTCTCATTATTCCTAATAGGGGCAGAGTGTAACAATCCACTTTCGGAGTATTTTTAATTTCGAATAAAATAGATCGTGTGAGGTTTTTATTCTAGAGTGTTTAACATTAATGGTCACATTCTCAGTTTTAATTACACTATAGATCACTTTCAACTCCTCAAACACTTTCTTTAACTTATTCATTTCTTTACTAACCAAAACCTGACTAAAGTATAACTAATATGATCCACTTTTTTTGCATCCTCTAGTTTTTTTTCAGATATTGTTCAGCATTTTTTTCGGATACTTTACAAATTGTAAAATCCCTTGTCATCCAATTCTTCAAGAATTCTAGTCGAAGCTTTAGATACTAAAAATCAGTTATCATCTTGTGGAAAATCCAAGAGCCATCTTATTTGCTTCTCATATCTCTGGTTCCCTCAAATCTCGAACCGGTGGAACAGATCCATAAAAAACCTATGGAACCGACACCATCGCAGATCGTGAAGAAGTTGACTCAGGTTGTGGAGAAGTCTACTGAAGTTCTTGATCTGGTAAAGAATACTCACAAGCCTCTGGAGTTTTTTTTCTAACAAGTGGTGAGCGACCTCCCCAGTTATGGCACTCGACGGAGATCTGACGGCTTGGTCCTTGATCACAATTCTGGTACTTCCGGCAAACCTTGAGAGACATACTCTTGATGTGGAAAGATGTTACAAGGTTAGGAAATGTAAAACGGGTTTTAATTTTCAATTTGCGTATAGTGTTGTTGATGGCTCTAAGGTGTTAAGAATACGGGAAAAGCTACAAGATCGCTGCATAGGAATCCTTGTAATATGAATGAAAAGGTAGGCCGTTATGGAGCAAGCGACCCGCCGTAGGTTCATACAAGCTTGTAAAACCTATGGAATGTTTTGTGGTTCAATATTTATTAGCTGCAAGTTGGAAATCGCACACTACACATGCAGAAAACCCATGGTTCTTACATGTCAGACTTGTGGATCTCATCTGTTTGAGTATGGTTGGCAGTCACAAGATCTTATACAACCACTTGACCATGAAGATCTAGTCATGGAAGGTGACTGCAGAGCCAAGAGACTCGTGTTGTAGATGATGATATACACTGGAGAAATCATCAATTCCTTTGGTTCTGGAAGGATGGGTATGTGTAAGAGACATGTGTGATCAGCCTAAATTGGAGCATGGATTGTTTTGTCATTTTCACTCACAGAAACTGATATAGCCTAAAGAAGTTGACGGAGTGGGATGAGTTGCAGTAGGAATTTCTCAACAAGGTTATGTTCAAGAGTAGATAAAAATGTTTGAAGCTAGTAGAGCAAAGTGTGTTCCTCTACCTGAAAAACACTTGGTAAATGTTTTCATGAGGGGATTAAGATAAAAACTGCAGGACGACATTAGACTACATGAACCTAGAAGAGTCAGTGAAGCAAGGGATATGGCTCAACGTATGGAGGATAGTAGCAGTTTCAAGGATCATAAGGAAACTAACCGAAGGTTCACACGAGCAATGCCCACAACAGAAGAAATGGTGCAGGTTCATAGAGCTTCGAAGGTTATGAACAATAATAGAAACCTGCTGGAAACTACTGTTGTTGACGAATCAAAGGAGCCAAACTCTTTCTGCAGACTAAGCATACAATTTTGTCATTCATATTCAATCATATCAGAAAAATCTGCAACTATTATGATGCAGAAAAGGAAAGTCAAGATGAAGAAGTTTTTGGATCCCCTAACAATGATGTAGTTCTTCTTGTGACAGGTGATATTTATCATCCAATGCGCGGAGAAGTGTCTATAATCGTAGCAGAGACGCTGAAGGAATTGGAATTAGTTATTATGAAGACCTCTTTGTAGCTGACTGTGTGAAGTTTTCTGGTAAGAATCTGGCTTTTCCAAATATCACAGTAGAGATGGAGCTTAAGTCTTCACATCCAATACTCACTGACAGGAATGGACAAGTTGTGTTTGAGTGTTATGCAAAAGCTACTTTTTTGCTACAAGCACGAAATTTTTTATTGTTGGATTCTGGTGTTGGAGTAGTTATGGATTTTTTGGGACAAGTTAGACCTTATCACACCAAGGGAAACAACGGTTTGAACCAATTTTTATAAATCGAATGGGCTGAGTAAGAAATTTGATAAGTGTGAATAGAAATTTTATAAGTCCAGTGGGCTATGTAAAATTTTGATTTAAGGTGAAGAGATGTGAAGATTGTTGGACTCATTTTGCAAGACTAACGGGCTGAGTAAATTGATTCATTAATGTTTTTGAGCTTTTTTATGTAGAAATGTTTGGGTTTTAAAGGCAAAAACATGCTGACCAAGTTAGCCGACTTGGTGACTCAGCTAAGTCAACTTGGTGACCAAGTTAATCCAACTTGGTGACCAAACTAATATCGACTATAAATAGAGACATAATCTCTTCACAAAATGGCACCACACAACACATAAAAGATCAAGCTTCTCACAAACAAAAATATTTAGATCTTCTTGTTTTAAAATAAGTCTCTCGAGAGTATATCGTAGTAGTAAAGTTTGTAGATTCTGTTTCAGGTGTTGTGAAACAGTCTCATCATGGTTGTATTTTGGAATTTAAAAATGGCATTCAAATCGTAACACATCACTGGCAATTTATCGATTTAAGGAAAGTCAATACAAGAAATATGGGTATTAATAGCATCGAATTATAGCGTTTACTACAGTTCTACTATTATATTCTGACCTTTGCTTTTTGTACAGTGTTTGTCAATTTAAAATGCTATATTTTTCCTCGCAGGAAAATAAATAATTTTAGCCACGTAAATTTTCTAAGTGTACGCGCCTTACCTTTGCAAAACTAAAACTAAAAACTATCGTAATGTAAAATATCTTAAAATTTAGTCAAAAAATATTTTAAGTTAATTGTAAAATAAGGCCACTCGTCAATTTCCAGTTTAACTCTTTCTTCACTTCTCATTAAACGAAGAATTCCTAAAACGAACCCTTTTTCCTTCATTTTTTCTCAGAAAATCCAGAGAGTCCTCTTGAACCGAAGCTTCAATAGGTATGTTTTCGCTGCTTCTTTACCCTATCTCATCTATATCATTTCTTTATTATTAACAAAGGAATATAAAACAATTTTGATTTTGGTTTTGGGTTTCGGTTCTTGGTTTGTGTGAACATGCATGTGGAAGTTTGTGATTTTGGGTTTCGAATTGATTTTGGGTTTCGATTCTTAGTTTGTGGAACATTCATGTGGAAGTTTTTGATTTTGGGGTTTGATTTGATTTTGGGTATCGATTCTTAGATTGTGTGAACATGCATGTGGAAGTTTGTGATTTTGGATTTCAATTTATATTTTGGGTTTTGACTGTACATGTTTTTCATTTATATGTTTTTGAAATGGCGAAGACAAGAGAGGAAAGACAAGTTGGTTCTCGTCATAGTAGACGTAAACAAGGTATGGAGGTAGAAGATCTAACACTGCAAGTTGCTTCGGCAACAACACTAAAGGTGAATAAGAAAAGAAAATCAAAGAAAGTGGCTTCCCCAAAAAGAATTTAGTTGTAACTAAGAGAAGAAGGGGTAGAAAGAAGAAAGTGGCTGCTGATGATGATGAGGTATAAAATGTAACACCGCGATATGACGAGGTAGAAGATGTACTACAGCAAGTTGACGTTGTGGAAGAAAATAAGGGTGGTGACAATGAGGCTGATCAGGCTGAGAAAGCAATGTCTGAAGATGATAAAGAAGATTTTGACATAGAAGGAGAACCTTGTTTAACTAGATAGGAACAAAAAGAGGATAAAGAAGAAGCTGCCAATATGGAAGAAGAAGGTGAACACATAGAGAAAGAGAATCATGACAATGAAAATGAGAATGAAGAAGAAGATCTCAAGATGGAAGAAGATGGAGTTAACAATGCTCAAGGTGATGAGATTCCTACTACTGAAGGAATTTTGTTACCAAAGGATGAAGTGAAAGCAAAAAAATAAAAGAGGACCAACAAAGATGCGTAAAGTGGCTGAAAATCCTAATGAAAAGGTTGCAATTACATTCACTAACTTTGGTGACCATGTTGGACCTTGTTCAGTAACACTATCATCTTTTCTTGGTCCTTTTGTGAGGGAACACGTTCCAGTAACACTTTCTGACTGAAGAAAACTTGATGTAGTGACTAAAAAAACGATGTGGGAAGAAATTTAGGTGTGTATATATAGGCAACTAAATTTTGTTGAACAACTATGAAATTATAAACATGTTTGAACTTTGCTTATTTTGATGCATGGGATGTTTAACGTACAAGAAGAGTGGAAGAAAGCTGTTATTTTCACAGTTGGGAAGTTTGTGGAGGACTGGGAAGTCAAGGCTAGTGTCACAAGTACGTTCTGCGAAGACTGCTACTGAGATAATAGAATTAAAACCCAGCAACATTCCATCCATTCAAGTGAGGAATGTTGGGGTCAAAATCGGTTACGACAGAATCAACGTCAGAAACTTTCTAAGGAGAACGGGAAAATCGAAGTCAAGTTTCGTGTGAACTCAGAGGAAGGGCCGCGCGGCAAGTCCTCGAGAAAATCTACTCTAGACTTTGGATAAACAGATCCCCGAGCGTCGAAACAAAGAAACGATTGTAAGGCTCGATTGTCCAACTCACCGAACGGAAAAGTTGGCCAAGCAAGTTGTCCAACTAGCCGAACGGGCGAGTTGAACCGCACAAGCCTACCAACTCGCCCGTTCAGAGAGTTGGGCAGCGTGGGCCGACCAACTCGCCGAAGGGGCGAGTTGGATCGAATAAGATGACCAACTCGCTCTTTTGGCGAGTTGGATCATTCCAACTCGCTGAACGGGCGAGTTGGATCGAGCAAGTCACCCAACTAGCCGAATGGGCGAGTTGGGTCGCACAAGAAATCCAACTCGCCCGTCCGGCGAGTTGGATTAATCAATCTGTTTTCATTCGTTCCTCGTAACTTTTTCCTTCGAAATCGGATCAAACTCATATTTGTTTCATCTTGATCGAGATTGACGTTGGAACTTTACCGTAAAACTCGTTCCTCCGTATAAAGTTCGAATTGATCGTGTAAAATGGCAACGGTTGACTCAACACCTAAAGTTGCCTGCACTATACGAGAGATTCTAACTCTCTTCGGGATCGACGTCATTTCAGAAAGGCTCTTTTGATAAAATCGTAAAAATGCTTAAGTCGAAAAACGGCCTGAGATGTTCTAAATCTCGGCTAAAAGCCCACTCACAGTTTTACCCGAAATCGAGCCCAATATTTAGTTTGGAAGATAAATGTTAAATTTCCAAAGATAATCACCAAGATCGAAGGACAAAGGAAGATTTCCACGAAGAGATAAACTCGACCGAGGGCAGAAGGGTAAAGAACAAACCGCCTCTGAGAGGAGTATATAAGAGCTTCGAGGCTGAGGATGTAGGGCACACACGAAAAAATTTACTCAGAGCAAACATAGCATTTAAGGCAATTAGGCATATTTTCGTCTTACTGTTATCGAGCTGCGACTCAACTAGGTTATTCAAGTCTTGCTAGGTTAGAACTAGGAGCTCGCCGACGGCTCTTTCCACTAAAGATGTACCTGTTGTAACGCTCAAACCATAGATTCGGAATAAGACCTTCTTTGCTCTCTATTTCTTTTAACTCATTGTCATATCATTTGTTCTCACTGTTTGGTCGATTGACGTTTTTGGCTTAGTAGAAATTCGGGACCTCTGGGAAAGCTATGTTTACCTTGCCTTCATAAATCAACGGAAATCGACAGTGCAAATTTTGGTTCCCACATGAAACTTTTGGGTTAGGAGCAAGACTACCAAATCCTTCACGGTTAATTGTCTACAATTAAGTAACTTTTTTGTTTATAGGTCATGTCTTATAGATTTAATCACACTCATATTTATATTGTAGGAAATAAGTATTAAGTACCGAGAGCTGAATTCCTCACACCACCAGCCGCAACGAAATGCTTCGTTTAGCTTATGATATGGTAAAAAGAGTATTCGAACATTTTTATATTGTACAGCTTGTTAGACTAAATTGATACTGAGATATGTCTGTATTTTATATAAAAGAAAAAGAGCCAAAATCCAAATAAGGGAAGTAGAAGTAAGGTATGGATCGCGGGATATACTCATGTTGATGGTAGGCATGTGAAGTCGCAATTTGCTGAAATTATTGTAAAAATTCTGGAACTTGTTATATTGTGTATGAAAAATGGATTATGAACAATGAATTATGTTGTATATAAATTTTTGTATTAGGAACAAATACAGTCACTTAATAGTCAAATAGACTCTACATCACACTACAAGAAAATAAACATATTGTGACAAAATTTTATGACTACAATTATCAGTAAGAAATTTGTGACATATTAGACACAGTTTAGTGACTGAATTTTTCTATTACATATTAGTAGCTGAATTGTGACGATTTATGATTTAACTGATTTTTATGATAATTAGTGACATAAGTGTGACAAAAATAGATGAAATAACATGTGTGATGTAATGGTGACTACAGTTATCGTTGCAAGTGTAACGATTTTGTGACTCAAATGTCACGTTCCAATTTGTAATGATAAAAAGACTGAATATTAGTGAGTTATACGAACTGATGATAAAAAGTTGTTAGTAACAACTTTAAAATGTACCAAAAACATTAGAAATCGGGTAACTCCTGCTAAATACCGGGATCTAGGATAAAATATCGAATAATTAGGTTAATTTGGATAAAAATCTTAGATATTTAAGATTACTTTAGATATATAGGATAAAATTATCCGAATACTTTCAGGTAGTTTGGATACTTTTACCAATATTCTGAAGTGAAAATATATATTTAGTTATATTATATGTATACACAACTAATATTTTTTTATATTCGGATACCCGTTCGGTTATCGGTTTGGGTCTAGTTCGGTTTGGTTATTTCGAATATAAAAATACATGAGCCATTCAAGTATTTGAGGATTTCGGTCTAGTTCCAATATCGGGTAATTCGGTTAAGTTCCATTGTTTTCCGAGGCTTACCATACGTTCTATTCAATTATAGTTGTTTACCTAAAAGTGACTAAATTTAATTAGAAACCATAAAAAGTGGAATAAATTATTCTTTCAAAATTTTGAAATTGCTAAACTAAATTTTGTACTACAAACTGATATTTTAATTATTATATATTTCAAAATTAAAGTTCAATAATTACAAGAAAATATGCACGAACTGAGGAGTTAGCTTTAAAATCTGGTTTGTCTATTATACTGGAAAAAATAAATTGTAATTTTGTAGCTATGCATGTTTAATCGAAACACAAAACCCAAATACAAATTTTATAACTCAGTACTATAAACAAAAAAAAGAACAATAACGCAAAAAAGGTTCAACACTTACAAAAACTATTACTTTTCTTGGTACGGATAATTGTAGTCATAAATTTAATTTTATATTACAAATATACTTATTTTAGTGATAGAAAAATTTAATTGTATATTACAAATATACTTCTTTTTCTATCACAGATAGTTAATTATATATTACAAAACTAAACTTTCGTATATAACAAATATTCAATTTAGAATTTAGAATTTATATATCAATTAAATTCGATTCATTTTATATATTAGTTGTTGGATATAATATGAACAACATATATTAATCAATCTAAATTTAAAGGATAGCATAATCCAATCTTACAAAAATTCTATTGTTTTGAAAAGATTTTTTTTTTGTAAACTGAAAGGGTTAAATCTGGGTCTATTAAAAACACAGAACAAACTTTCAGATGGGAGGTGTAGCTTACGGATAGACCATTTACTGAGTATTCAAATGAGTCATAAAAAATGGCTCATATCCGCGTGACCACATGTGGAGCTAATAAACTCAGAATAGAAATAAATCGATCCCTGGTTTAAACCTACATGACAATTACTCTTTTAGTGGAACCACTAAACCACTCCGATGTGGTTGTTTTGAAAAGATTGTTCTACAATAGTTTTTAAATTATTCCAACAAACTTTAGTTAAAGAAACATAAAAATATACCTACGGTTAAACAACATCTTATTCGTATCTAAAAATCTAAAGTTTATACTACCAAATATTCTTTTCAACTGATTATTAATCGGCCGCCTCCACTGAAAACCCTATAACAGTTTTCTTTATCCTTCTTTCAGTTTGCTATCTCTTCCCTCTTTTAATATATTAAACACTAAACTTGCCAGCAGAATGTTTCACCTTACAAGATGAAAGAAGCGTGTTCTACATAACAATTTAAGTTAAAGAGAAGAAACGTTGAGATGAATATACTTGTGAACGATCGGAGAGCTGACCCCAATACACACTGCCAAAGCGGCCTTCACCGAGTTTGTTGTCGTAGTTAAAACTGTGTGTGGCTGAGTGAAGGCTCCTTCAATGAGAATATCTTCCGAGATGGCTCTGTCTCCACTATCTTTTTCTTGTGTAAGCGTGACATCAAACCAAACTTAACCTCATTTATGTCCAAAGAAAACCTTTTTAAGACCAACAAATCAAGAAAAGACATATAGAGTAATTTGTGATCTTCATAACTATTCAACGATTAGTGAAGTTTCTAACAGAGTATCTGTGTTTTTATAGAAACTTCCAACAAAAGAAATAAACTTTAAATGAAAACCATTAGAGACGAAGGAAAGGCATGAAGATTGGAGCATAAATAGACTCCAAAATTGATATAAAAATCTTGAACACTAATCAGGAAGAACTCCATAACATATTCAGCCGATAACACTTTTTACAGTAACCAAAGGAAAGATCAGAAAAATCCATAAACGAAAGAAGGAGATTTTTAAAATCATCGGAGTTAAGAAGCTAAACAGATACGCACCCATCAAATCCTTTTCCACAACAGCTAGTACAAAGGATTTTCCAGCTGTTACAGCAATCAGAATTAGAGTAAACAAAGGAAAAGTTACGACTATTACATGTTAATGATCGCTGTGACGTCAATCAAGAGATCTAACACCATCCGTTGTCAGATTGAATTTCCATTACTTTGCCGGTACAGAGAAAGTCGATTGACTGGAATACATGAGAAAATAGTGGAAAATCATTAAGGACCAAACATGTTTAGTAGTAAGTTAATTAATAGAGTTGTGTAACACCTGAGATTTTCTTGTGAAAACATATTCATTCAGTTATGCAATGGTGAGAGATTCAATTTTCTGCAGTAGCAAAACATAGAAAATCAAAACCCATGGACAGTGGATACTAACCGGCGTTAACTTTCGTCTATGAATAGTATGTCAGCCCCCATGAGCTCTCCTCCTTTCTTCACACTACGGATCTTCCAGAACCGGAGCAGACGCACCTCGACTTCATATGATGAAATCAATGCCCAGGAGTAAAGAGAGTGTTTTAATGGTGGTTACTGCGATCATTACGGACTTGAATGCAAAAAAAAGCGTTACTCGCGTTGAAAGCCGAAGAAGAGAAGCTCCAATCGTCCCTCTCGTATCCGGATAGACAAAAGAAAATTGGGAAAAAAGAAGGCCACTGAAGGTATATGGGCTTATAGAAATTCTTAACAGCCCAGCAAATAGTATTCAATATTCGGTGTTTTGTTCAGATTAAAATGAATTGCCACGTGTCTTTTTTTCCTCCAAGGAGAGAAAAAGGTAACTTTATTGTATAAGATGATAAATCTTCAGTATAAATTCTAAAAACTCTTCTAAAATTTAGTATTACTGAACTTATGATTTTAGAATTTACAATAATTGACAATATTTTAAATAATGGATTTATAGAAATTTGTAGTGATTTTAAAATGTTTTGGTAGAATTTATTTGTTAAAAAATTATAATATAATTTTTATTTATAGAACGAATTTAGAATGGTAAGTCATTATAATTTTTTTAATTATTCAAGATCATCTAAAAATCAACTCAAAATAAAACCTTTTTGATCATTCAAAATACATAATTCAATCTGTGCTGAACAAAATAGAATTCAAAGAAAAATGGTAAAACAGATCAAACTTAAAAGATATAATAAAAAGCATATATGTATTTGGTATCTGGTTCAGCTATGTAGTATACAAACAAATATGACATTATAAATTTGAGGTCGAACTAAATATGAACTGAAAAATGGGGACTATATATCATTTTGACTAATTTGGTTTAAACCTTGAACAGGGCACGGTTTAGATCCAACCGAAAAGAATCAAAACAATTTTTTTTTGTTGTTGTTCGAATCGGTTTAAGTATGATAACCTCGATGGCTCGATATTAATCCCAAAACTGCATCGAAACCTCTTTGGAACCTTTTGATGATGACCAAATACATCACAATGTAAAACTAAGGACAACGTTAATGTAGTAGCAACTCCAAGTTCTCAAACCACAGCACTTACAGATGTATGTTGTAACAACTCAAATAAATCATGAAAGATGAACCAAAATATATAAAAAGTTTTGGGGATGATGGGTAAAGAGAAAGAAGATGACCACAAATACCGTATCGTGCGGCTTTTTTATCCACGAGTTTCACGATCCTATCATAAATATGAAATATAAGTTCCATAACTGGGAGACATTAATGAGACAATCAGTTCACGAACCTGCTGCTGCTACTGGCCAATACTTCCCAAGAGTCGTTCTACAGTAGCGTTAATGTTCCTCTGGAGGAACTGGAAATCAAACAAGAAACATGTTTCGGGGAAACAATAAACATAAGAATAAGGGAAAAAAGAGAGTATGATTCCAGTGAAACCTAACCATTGGATTGGTTCGTGTCACTCAGGCAGCCAGCACCAAGACTGCCAAACATATTCATCAATAAATCCAGCCCTACGTTGTTGCCTGTCCCTATAAACATTGCAATCGTACTAATTTACTCAATAAATTGCATGTGGATATGTATGTGCTAGAACAAAAACATGCATTGTAGAACTAAAACTATAAGAGAAACAACTCAATCCATTATAAGTCAGATATAGATAATATATTGTTGCAAGTACCTGCGGCAGCAACACCAGTTTGCACCGGTTCCCTACAGAGAAGATGGATTGGGAACATGAATACGGAGTGATGAAAATTAAAAATTAATATGAGATATCAACACTCTGTTAGCTTATGCCAAAAAGACAGAACCAAAGAGAAACCAAAAACATTTCTTTTTCTATTCATGTGTGTTTTCAACAATTAAAATGCTTCACAGCCCTTAGTAGGGTATTACCAACGATAATCCCAGTATCTTGCTTTAGATCAAGAATTCAAGATCATTCACCACGAATGGGATTATCTGTTTAGCTAGTCACAATATTGTCTAAACACAAAACAACACAAAATGCAATTAAGAAATATACAGGACATGAGAAGGATATCCACACTTACTAGCTGGTCATATTCCTATTCCGAGAGAAAAGTGATTGCTGTATAGTCATCATTTGCTAAAGACAAAAA
>CAJHQP010012388.1:0-12227 GCA_905132765.1 Moricandia arvensis
TCACGTGTATGTCTTCACTATAAGTCTCTTTTCTAGAGTAAAGCCAAGATGTAAAGGCACAAGATGACACAAAAGTACATACCTTTCTTGCCTTCTTTCTAGAGCTCACCACTTTCGGCATACTGACACTTCTTCATGATTTCATTCAGAGATCGTATTCGAGAGCCATTGATCTTCACACCTTAGAAAAATCGCTACCGCACTTCAACCTTATCGAAATAAAACAAAAAAAGTGTAAGAATCCATAACACTGGATCAAATGAATCGACATCAAAACTAAAAGACGACAACTTTTCAAATGGGTTATCAACACCACTGAAGAAAAAAGAAATTGATCATCATCATAACATTAAATTCGAAATCCTAATTCGGATTTGGGTGGACCTGGTGAGATGTCCTTGAAATACAAAGCGACAGAGACTTGCCGGTGGATACATGGGACTTTTAGTTGGATTTTATTGCCAGAGCTTTCCATTCTGGTGATGGAGGTTTTCAGCTTTGCTTGCAAGTAAGTTTAGACGAAGCGATTGAACAATCTATATATGAGGGTAAAGAGAGGGAGGTGGAGCGAAACTATAAAAAAGAAATTAAAGAGCACCATTGATTGATCAAGACGAGCTCGCGGTAACGGACATCACAGAGAACCGAGATGGTGAAGATAAAGTGGAACGCCAGAATCGATCGATGCGTCAGATAGTATGATTCTTGGTTGCTCGACACAAGCCCAAGTTAACTTTTTGAAACCACATTCTGAGCTCATTTTTCTATTTCCTCTGTTGTTTAGATGACGTGGTCAAATAACTGTTTTTCATTGGTTGATTTATTAATTCTACGTGGATGGCTTCTCCTTTGAGTATATAGAACTTTTAGTATTGTAAGATGAAGGTCAAACGAGTCTTATCTTTTTTTTGTTTTTTGACCAAAGAAGTCTTGTCACATTGAACAAAACTGGTTTTGAAATTTATTGAATACAGTGTATTCTCAAATCTTAAATAATAAGCCCATAAGGCCCATTAGAGAGAAACAATGGAGAGTGTGTCATCAACTAATCACGCGAGTAGAAGAGGAAAGAAGCAAATGAGAAGACGACTCTTGACACTCTCAAGAGTAGCCCTCCTCGAGCTTACCAAACAAACAACAAGAAGAATGTCTGCAACATCCATGGCGGATTTTCTCACCAAAAGTCCTTACTCTCCTCCTTCCTGGGCCTCTCATCTTCGTCCCCTTCCTTCTCACACCTTCTCCCTCGCTCACGTACGCAACTTTATTCACCTTTCTATATGACTTAATCATCTCTCTTTTTTTCACTGATCGTCTTCTTCGTCCTTCAGCGTCCTACTCCGATCCATCGATGGAACCTTCCCGGTCTCCCCAGTGGCACTGAACTCTGGATCAAGGTGAGTTTACTCTCTCATCTCTTCTTAACCTCTGATTCTGTTTGCTTAGTCTCTACTTCGATTTCGCAGCGAGATGACTTCACGGGAATGGAATTGAGTGGAAACAAAGTCAGGAAACTCGAGTTCCTAATGGCCGACGCCGTGGAGCAGCAAGCCGACACCGTCATCACCATCGGCGGTATCCAGAGCAATCACTGCCGCGCCACCACCGTCGCGTCTAACTATCTTAATCTCAACACTCATCTTATTCTCAGGACCTCCAAGGTTACTGTTTCTTCTTTGTATATCTCATCAAAATCTCAGCTTTTAGAAGCCCTTTTGGTGGTTTTTGATTGCAGCTTCTTGCGGATGGAGATCCTGGGTTGGTTGGGAATCTCCTTGTTGAGCGTCTCGTTGGAGCTAACGTTCATCTCATCTCTAAGGAAGAGTACTCTTCCATTGGGAGTGAGGTTTTACTTAGTCCCTTGCATTCTCTTTTTGATCACTAAGAACAAATGAACAAGAGATTTGTAGTTTTACTTAGCTTGATAGTATGGGGAAAAAACTTGTTGTTAGGCTCTTACTAGTGCCTTGAAAGAGAAACTGGAACAAGAAGGAAAGAAGCCTTACGTTATTCCGGTTGGTGGATCCAACTCTTTGGGAACTTGGTGAGATTGTCTTCTTATATCACATTTGCTTTAGATTGGATAGACACTGCTCAATTGCTTGATGAGGCAGGATTAGGCTCTTTGTAATATTGAATTGGTCACACTAATCGTGTAGGGGTTATATCGAAGCAGCAAGGGAAATTGAGGAGCAGCTAAAGTGTAGAACTGATGGCCTGAAGTTTGATGATATTGTGGTAGCATGTGGCAGGTTTTGCTTTTACTTCTTCTCTTGTACATTTTTCTCTTTCCTTCATTCTCATATTAGTGTTCTGTTGATTGCTTTTTAGTGGTGGTACAATTGCTGGTATTTCATTGGGTGCTTGGTTGGGAGATCTAAAAGCCAAGGTGCAGTCATCTCTCTTCAGTTTTTAGGTGCATCTCTTACAGTGAAATTGATAGATAGCTCAGTTAACTTTCATTTTCATTGTGCAGGTTCATGCTTTCTCGGTATGTGATGATCCTGATTACTTCTATGACTTTGTCCAAGGCCTTCTGGATGGACTTCAAGCTGGTGTTAACTCTCGCGATATTGTTAGCATCCACAATGTGAGTATCACAAGGTTCTGAGGCTTTTCTTCGTATTTTATTTTTGCACAGAGGCTAGACTTCATGTCAAATGTTTGTGTTGATTTTTCTTGGATCCTTAGCAAACAAAATCAAATGGAAAGTTGTGTGATAAATGCTTTCTTCTTCACGGTTTGCTATGTTTTTTGCAGGCCAAGGGAAAAGGATATGCCATGAACACTACAGAGGAGCTTAAGTTTTTAAAGGACATAGCAAGTGCAACAAGTGTTATTCTTGATCCTGTTTACAGGTATGTTTGTCTTTCTAGTCCTTCCTTGTTCCTAGTATTTTAAAAGTCATGATTAGGATCGTAATAAATAGAGAGAGGCTTGATCATTTGGGGTTTGGAGTGTTTATGTAGTGGGAAAGCTGCGTACGGTTTGGTAAATGAGATGACCAAGGATCCCAAAAATTGGGAGGGAAAGAAGATATTGTTCATACACACTGGTGGGTTTCTTGGGTTGTATGATAAGGTTGATCAAATGGCTTCTCTGATGGGAAACTGGAGCCGGATGGATGTTCAAGAATCCGTTCCAAGAAAAGAGGGTGTTGGGAAAATGTTTTAGCAGAACATAACCTGATTCTGTAATAATCCTGTGAAGATGTGACAGGTTGAACAATTGTTTGTGCATTTGGTCTGATAAAAACGCATCCATTCCTGTGATTTTATATTCTGTGTATTATGTTTAATTGCTACCGATGATTACGATAAATAAATGGTGTGTCTACTCTCGTTCTTTCTTATATATATATATGTTGAGTGGAATCTTTCAAGCAAATATTTTTCTTCTTACCATACTCCCGTTTTCATGTTCTGTTATATATATGTTCTGTTTTCATGTTCCAGTGGGTGTAATGTATATGTTTGCATGTATCAAAACATATTCAGATTCCCTTACAGGCTGCTTAACAAGAGTCATCAGTTTTTCCCTGAGTGTGAGAAACTGTCAAGAACTAGACTGTGATCAAGGAATGGTTTATAGCTTCAGGCTCTTTTCTTTTCTTCAGTTGTAATGCAATCCATAGAGCTTTCATGTAACTGACAATAACTAGACTGTGATCAGGGGATGGTTTAGCTTCAGGCTCTTTTCTTTTCTTCCGTTGTAATGCTGTCCATAGAGCTTTCCCGTAACTTAAATCGTTTCTTTGTGTTCTTGGTTTTGTGTTCTTTTTCCAGAAACTATGTCTAAACATGATAGCTTACTTGGGACTGTGAGAGGCGATATACTGCTTATTTGGCTTTCGTTTTTTAAAGAAATGAAAACAAAGAAAAAGATCTCTCGAGTCTTATCTTCTGATGAACTTAGTAGCATCCTAACCAGAGCCAACATTCAGGTCTAATAGTCTAGTTGCATATTCATGTTAAACGTGTATGTACTAATAATCCTAATAAACTTAGATATGTACTAATCTCAATGAAATTCTTACAAAATCGAACCGATTAATTGGATTTAACATAAACGATTTACTTGGACAACCTCTGCTCATCTGAAAGCACGTCTTCTGTATAAGAGGTTTAGATCGGTGAAGATAACCTTAGAGAGATTAAGGGAGGCTTATTGTATTAATGATTTGAGAGTTTTAAAGAGATTTAAGAATCCCCTAATTCAAAAGGGAATTGGGATTTGAACAAAAGATTTTAGGAAGAGATTAGAAGAGATTTTAGGAAATTTAAGGGTTTTCTAAAAAGTTTAACACGTCACTTTTATGAGATGCTTAACCAACATATGTGCACCACCATTGACGACGAAAAAACTCAATAGAATTATTAATGATACAAGCTATGTTACAAATGAGAAAGGTTTGCAATTACAATATACTGTAGCTAGTTAGAATTTTCTTGGCAAATAAAAAAGAAAGGAAAGCCCATAGTTGAATGAGAAATAGTTAGGGAAGTCATTTATGTCGTAGCCAAGTTTGATGAGATACGTGAATGGTTTCCTCTTTCTTTTGCCTAGGATGATGTCACGTACAGTGTTGTCAATAATTTTGAAGACTACCGTTGTAAGCACTTGTTTCTATCGGTCCAAATATTGTAAATTGTAGCTTGTGCAACAATGCGCTTAAGGGTCCGGGAGCATGGGTCCCTCTCAATGAGAGCCAATCAGAGAAAGCATTCCAAGATAGGAATCCCAACGTTCTGTATCCTAGCCTTTGAAGAATCAAATCCCAGATTTCTCATAGACCCCGTAACGAAGAAGATGGTCTCTGCTTCCGGAGATGACATCACGGAGGTAGTAGGACGATATTGACCTTCCACACAATCAATATTTGGGATCAATGTTCAGACGGGAAAAGAAAAATATTTTTCTAGTTTTTCAAATACCATCTGTTGAGATGGTATTTGTATCTACTAAATTTTAACTACAAATCATTTTTCATATAATTTAAAATAATTAGTGATATATTCTACTAATAAACTTATTTTCCAATAAGGGGGAATTTGAAAGGGTTTTTTTAAATGACTAATTGAAAGAATTTTAAAGAGTTTTTATAAATATCTTACTCCCTCTGTTCCAAAATATTTGATGTTTTGGTGTATGTACAATGATTAAGGCATACACTATTTTTTTAAAAGTAACATTGAAAATATAAATCAAAATTAATTCAACCAATCCTTAATTAGAAATATAAAATATCATTGGTCACACATCAAAAACATCATCTATTTTAAAACATCAAAAATCTCTAAAACATCATCTATATTGGAACGGAGGAAGTATCTAATAAGGAGAGATTTGGATAAAAACTGGAATTCTCACAAATCATCAAAATCCAATAAACCCCCCTAAAAGTGTCTTGAGGGTTAGACATGTTTATTAGTTAGGGAAAAAAGTGTCTTGCGTCAAATAAACGAACATGGCTTTAATATATCATACATACCCCATCTTAACACGAATATATTATATAATATATACATATGATTTTTGTATTGAGTTATGAATTTGGATTAATTTTTCTTAAAAGTTTCTTTTAATTTTGTAAAGCACATTGCAAAATTTTCATTATTATATATTTTTGAGTTTTTAATAACAAAAAAATTAGATGTAGTTTAAATGTTTTAAAGTTTAATTTTATGCTTAGGAAATAAATTACTAAAAATTTGTAAAAAAAATTTCGAAAAAGAAAATTAAAATCACAAAATTTAAATATCAAAAATTATTAAATAAGTAGCATAATAACAATATGTTTAAGAATAAAATATAACTAACAAAAGACGTTAAAATCATCGAGTTTCTATAATATATAACACAAATTCATTTATTTTTACTGTCAAATAAAATTATATATATATATATATTTTTATATTTATATATATGTATATATAACTCAAATATATAGTTGGCAAAAGCCGATAAACCGGTCTAAAATTAATTTATAAAAAATAAATTATTATTTATTTTCAGTTTTTTTTTCTGAAATAATACTTATTATTGGGTTCATTAAATATATTTTAGAAATAAATAAAATATGTTGTCATAACTAGTTTAAAAGTCTAAATATATTATTAGATTAAAAATTATGATGATTTTCAAATTTATACAGTTAGTTTTTATTCACAAAAATTAAACTACATTGAAATAAATAAAATAGTTAAATAAAGATCAGTTAAAATTGAATTGCAAACCAAATCAAATGATGATGGAGTGATTTTGTTTATTCTTTGTTCAATAATCTGATTCACTAGTAGTGAATCATTTTTTTTTTAATTTCACTTTAACAACAAAACACCACGTATTACAAAAAAAAAGTAAAGAGAAACACGTATTTGTTAGATTCATCGATGAGAACTCAACTAACTAACCATGCTTTTCTCCACCTTCCATTCAAACTTCTTTTATAAGTAAAACTAGCATTTGATCCGCGCGCCCGCGCGAATGTTATTTTTATCAATATCAAATATTTTAAGTAATTTATTTGATAAAATTGTATATATGACTGGAACTTAATATTCGATATCTGCTCCGATAAACGAATATCTGGGGGCCGAACCGGGATCCGAATAGTGATTTTACAGATTCATCGGATCCGAGTACATATCCAAATATTAAATATTTAAAATTCAATTATATTTATCTGTGTATATTATATATACTTTATATAAAATAACTAAAGTTTTAATTTTATTAAATTTTAAACATTTTAATTTATTAAATTTTAAACATTTTATTTTTTTTTCAAAATAATAATTCTAGATAGACTAAATAAATGGTTAATAGTTAATTTTTATTTATTTTTAATTTTTAAAAAAAAACTTGTTTGGATATCAGTGGGTATTCTGATTTTAGTCTAAATATCCTAACCCTGAATATACGTAAGGCTCGAGTCCATTATATTTGTAATATATTGTATTATATGGTGATTAAAATTTTAAATTTATAAATTACATAAATTATTCCTATTAAATATATATCGCGCAAATAAATAAAATATTTTGGTTTTTAAATAGACTATTTTTATTTTTCACTTTACTATTTAAATAATTAGTAAACAAATTAAGTTAATAATAAGAATAGTTGTTTAGAATAAAAATAGAAAATTAGTGATCCGTAATACTATTAAATAACTAAATATTAGCACACATATTTATTAACAAAAGGTAAAAAAAAATCGTCTATTTTTATAAAAAATAACCTTTAACTTAAATAAAATATTAAATTACTAAAATCAATATTTTAAATATAAAAATCATATCAATAAAATAAATTATATATATATTATTAGTAATATTTTATAATTTACATATAATTATACTACTATATTTTAATTGATACGTTAATTCAGTTTATTTGATTTGATCGGTTTATATATCAAACCAATTCATATACTGTGTTTTCTTAAAAATGATAATCATTTGGTATATTGTTGTTTTGTTTTCGTAAAGATTAATTGTTATTGTGTATAAGTGGGAATCGTTTTTGGAATATTTAGTTTTGATTTAGATATATATACACAATGTTGATTTTCATATTCAACTACGAAACAAAGAATATTAAGTAATGATCGATGTGAAAATACATTATCACATCTAAATTAATTTCATGTTTACTCAAACTTATGGTTTTAATTTCAGTTTTAATGGTTTTAAGTATTTTGTAAGACAATTGGTCACAATGTATTATAAGCCCATCCTCATTCTATTTTATACCTAACGAAACCCCTGAATTATTGGGCTAGGGAACATCAACAGGGTATAATCAACATGATTTACGGTTTGACATGCGTTTAGTTTGGAATATGCTAAACGACAGAGTTTAATTCCAGTGGCATAGGTACGTAATTATTAAGTAAAAGTCTGGGTTATTTTTTTTGTACTTCAGTTTTAATAGTTTAGACTAGATTGTGACTCGCGCTTTCGAAGCGCGGGTATTTTGAATTGTAAACAAAGTTTGATATAAATTAGTATTTTAAGATTGTTGTATAAGTCAAAATTTTATTATAAAATTTTATTATATAAAAGTCAAAAAATTTCTTTAAATTAAAAAATTTATGAATTAGCTTATTTGAGATTTTATATATACATAGATTGTGACTCGCGCTTCGAAAGCGCGGGTATTTTGAATTGTAAACAAAGTTTGATATAAATTAGTATTTTAAGATTGTTGTATAAGTCAAAATTTTATTATAATTTTTTATTATATAAAAGTCAAAAAATTTCTTTAAATTAAAAAAATTATGAATTAGCTTATTTGAGATTTTATATATAAATAAAATTCTTGTGTAATTCTCTATTAAGTCTCAGCATTTTAATATTTTGTGTAATCATTAGATGTACATATGATTCTATTCTTCTTAGTTGTTTTATTATTTTAAAATTGTATGATATTTTCTATGTATCTTATTAAATATTTAAATGACTATGAGAATTTCTTTTTTTTTATAAAAATATAATTTGTAATGTTTTTAGTTAAAATAATTTATAATGTTGATATATTTTACAATTTCGATTATGATTATGTCTAGGCTTTTTCATCTCGTTAAAATTAAAATGGGCTAGAAAATTAATTGATTTTAGTATCGAACTACGTACTACTACAAATCTAATATGATTTGGTTATAATATACATGTGTCGGTTTGTAACAATACATTTGGAGTATAATTTCACGGAATGCATCCAATTTTGACAAAATAATAATTATTATTATAATACATTCATATGTGATTATATCTTCTGGCCCAAAAATTGACTCATATTATACAACACGTTAAAATGGTCAATGAAAAGAAGATTTCTTCAATGTGAACCAAACATACCCATCACTTTTAGAGTTATTTTCAGGTAGGCTGTTATTTGAAATATAAAAGTTAACTAAAGTCTGGATCAAACCACATACATATCGGCCCAAGCTCAATCGTTATCTTTTGTTGTCAATCGAGAACATTAACAAATAAAATAACAACTAGGGAGTTGAAATTTCATTTTATTTAATTTTTTTTTTAGAAATAAGTGTGATCTTTGTAATCACCAAATTATCATTATTGCTTGGATTTTTATAACAATAATAAAAGAAATTATTAATATTAATAAATATTGGTGGTTTTACCTTATGTTGGTTTATATTAGACTTATGTTGAATTATCAAAGAGTTTGTACATAATGGATTTCCTATATTTTGCTTGCCAAAAAGGTAAATATAATACAAAGTGGACTTCATTTTCGTAATGTATGTTGGCGTGATTATTTTTATCTTTATATTCATAACTAAAAAGTGAAGTAAATTTGCTCTTAACTATGAAAAACGTTATTGTGATAGAAGTTTGTGCTTATTATAAGTTAGATTATGACCAACAAACAATTGTTAATTAATAAATTTATTAACATATAATCCTCAAATATAAAGGTGTTACATAGAATCCTAAATCCTAATTACTAAATATATGTATATTTATAAATTGTGTAACATATAATCCTGTTTTTATGCCTTGCATGTGTAACATATAATCCTCATTCTAACGTAATTTCCATTAATTGCAAAATCTGGAGAGCTTATATAATTTGGTGATTACAAAGATCACACTTATTTCTTAAAAAAAAAAATTACATAAAATGAAATTTCAATAAATATATGTAATATGTAGATGAGATCAAGTTTACCTCGTTGAATGATCCTCTTAGAATTTTTGCGGCACTTTCCACTATAATTCCATTTGCAATTGAATCAAGAAGCATGAATTTGGTGGTCCCTGTATCATCTTTAAGCATCAAATGAAGCTTAAACCTGAATATGAGCAGACTAAGTTAAACCTCGACAAATGACACGTTTATTACTGAGCCAGGAAGTAAATAAATAGATTCACATACTTAGGGGACACATTAGAAACATTTGCATTGCATTTTTCACACCAAAATAAAGGATATGCCAATTCCTTTCGAGATGTCATGTATCTTTGACTAACTTTAAAAGTTTTAGTGTTGCATACTTCACATCCAAAGTAGTATCAACCAAAATCGGTATCTATACCAGAGATTGTACACACAACCTTGCATTTCCCAATCTGTACACAAAAAAATAAAGTAAATTGAAAGAAAAATATATATTTGTGTAGAGGTAAACTTTCCTAGCATTTTTTAATACCTGTGTAGTAGACAATAATTCAGCAATAGTTTTGTCATCATACTGGTCCCAGGTATCAATTTTTATCAACTTCTTCTCATGTTGAACAATCTGATTGTTCGAATCGTTTGATTCAACAATTGACATGTTTGCTGAATCACACTTAAACCTGGACCAATGAACATATAAATTTAAAAAGTGATGATTAAACACAAGATATAACACCAACACAATGCCGAACGCTGCATACATTTCTTTCAATGCTGAACACTCCTCTATTGGTGGATTTATAAATAGTTGAGAGGTATCAAAAGCATTTGAGATTTGGAGTTTATCTAAGTTCAAAAAACAAAAAAAAACAGTGACAATTAAAGTTTAATAAATATATTAGCTATAAAAGGATAGTGTATTTAAGTAAAAGCAAAAAATGTTTACTTCTAAATGATCTGATTTTTGCAAATCGGATCAAGCATACAACCACTCCTAATTGTGCCTCTTCTATATAGGATTCCAAAATATCAGCAAAGTTCCCCCAAAGACAACATGGTATACGTTCATCATTACAAACAAATAGAAATTATATATTCAAAGTATTAGTTTATGTCCCATTCAAAACAGAAGTCACATCCTCAAAACTTTAGTATGGTCAATTGTACATATACCCTTATATCAATACTATTAAAACTTACTTTATGTCTCTGAGAGTGAACTCAATCTTTGTTTTTTCTTTCCCACCATTACATTGGAGAGTTATCTTTTCTCCAATATCTATGGCTTGCCCTACAACATCTATATACAACAGAAACAACATTAAAAATAAAAACAAATCATTAAACAAAATTAATACAAACATGTTTTCACAACATACCAATCAAGAAATTTGTGTTTAGACTTCCACTCAATATAGTTTCAAACTCCATTAAATCCAAAAACATGCTGTTGTTATTGTATTCATATGGATCAATGGAGGTGAGCTTTATAAACCCCATTTTGTAAACGTGACTGGTAGGCCGGTATCCACCACCACCTGATCCAGTTACTGTAAAATTTTCAAGGTTTTTCCACTCACCAACACGGCATTCTGTGCCCAAACTAAGCAAGTAGTTTTTCTTGCATGACGCTTGAATTTTGGTCCCCTATAATAATAACAAAATCCAGTTTTAAAAGTCAGTAATGATCTAACGTAATATTTGCATATTACAGATTTCAATATAAGATCTAAATCGTTTACCGTCTTGTTAGCAAAAATGATTTCCATAGTCTCACCGAATTGGTCACTGTATTGTTTCCAGGTGTGAAGTACTTTGACTTGGACCCACCATTCATGTTTGAACGGTCTGATGTCAGACAGGTATGACAACTTTAGTTTAGCATTCATTTTCTTTGTGAATGTTCGTTGTTTTTGTTTTGAACGGTGTGTAGACCAATGAGTCGAGAATAGGTATATATAGCAAAGGAGTAGAATAGAGAATCACTGCAAAATAGGGGTTAGCTATTAATTAGGTATATATTATCTTTAGAATATCTATGGAAAATAGATTTGCTAGGATATATTGATGGTTTTCGTGATATATATATACGATCTTATGTAGGGATTTTATTTAGAGAATATTCTTAATTTTGTTTAGATACAAAGGCATATAACTTATTGGCTTTGTCGTAAATATGATGTTATGATATTTAATATTTTGTTTAGACGATTTGGTTGTTATTGTGATATATGTTAAATAAGTGATAAGATCAATAAGTGATATTAATTAGTTGGAGCGCGGGGTCCGACATCATTTGAATTGTCATTGTGATTGTATTTGAATTGTATTGATTGTTAAGAGAATATGCAAAGGAAATTTGAATTGTTATGTTTTTGTTTTTTGTTTTTGTGACAAATATACATATACACACAATTGTTAATTTGTGTGTTTTTGACATTTTTATCGTATAAAAAAATATTTGCAATTATAAGTTTAGAAATAGGGCTAGCTCTTCTTCATTGGATTTAACGATAAGATGTTTATATTCATTCAAAGATATTTCATTATGCAAGTATTAGATTAAGTGATAT
>CAJHQP010012389.1:0-12224 GCA_905132765.1 Moricandia arvensis
GGTCGAGTGTTCTGCGGGCTTGGTGAAGAGTGGCAGGAAAGGATTGGTATTTCGTTTGTAATGGTCAGATTTTTGGTTAACACGTAATACCATGCGTGCTTCCGGCTCGTTGCTTCTACCATGGAGTTAATCAAGTCTTCGTTTATGGGCTTACACTGATTTCTTCGTCTACCGGTCGGGATGGACACTCTTGGTCGGTTGCGAGGGGTATTTCTTCCTTAATTTCGGGCATCTCGGCATCTGGTCCTTTGTGAAAGAATTCTTCGTCGGCTTACTTGGACAAAGACTGTTATGGATCTCTTCCGTCGATGAATGTTGGTAAATGCGGGCATGGCTTTGTGAAGTGCAAGCTGGATCGTAGCCGTTAATCTCGGGAACTTTTTTCAACAAAGGTTATCACACTTCTTGAATCTCGAGTCTATGTACGGCAAAGCTGTTTTCCGAGTGCGTCTATTGCGGCTTGGGTTTTATCGGGCGGCATTTGGTATGTTTAGATACACGTAGAGGTAGCGGTTGATCGGGCATGAAGGGTTAAGAATAGGGAATGGATAGAGTCTCAGGAAATGTACGTTTATCTGCTGCTCTATCGGAATGTTCGCACATGCAGGGTCCACGAGTGAAAGTTCTCGCTCTATGATAACAGCTTCTTGATGAGAAGTATTTCCACCGGAGGAGAGAGGAACGCACTCTATGTGTGCCGCGCTCAATGAAGATTTTCTACGAAGAGGATGAGGATAATGAAGCTCTGACGGACTATTTCATCGAATGGCATCTATTTTGGATCTTGCGCCATGGAGAGAAACAACCGCTAGTTTTTGATTGATACGCAGTAGTGAAAGTGTTTTAGACGAGCTTCTTCGACGCAGCGCAGAATCGATCTCTACACGGTGTGGTGCTTGTAGCTCGATTGTGTGATTTGGCCTGACTGTCATGTGGCTATCTGAATCAGTTCGGCCAATGATGTATTTATAGGAGATTCATCAAATGGAGGTTTTGGAAATGTTTTCGGAACCTCTCCGTACTAAGAGGTCAGGTTTCGCGGCTTTAGTCGGCGTTTTCTGGCGAGTGTGTCTCATAGTTTGCTCCTACGGTCTAGCCCAGTTCTCCTCTTTCGTTCAGAAGAAATAGTTATTTTCTTCTCTTCATAGGGTTTTCGGAACTGGGGTTTTCATGCCGAGCCGCTCGGATCCTTGTGTGCGTGGATGTTATGTCTGATGCTTTGTCTGTAGGCTTCAGAACTGTAAGCTGCTAGATCGTCGAACGTTCGAACTTCTTCTACTGCTTTAAATATTCTTCGATGACCGGACGCGCCAGCGCATCGTCTCTGGCAGCTCTTTTCTGCTCGATCTCGCGGGCGGGGGTATTCGTCGGATCCGATTTTTCTCGCAGACAATGTTTCTCTGCGCGTTATCGAGACCCGACGCAAAATAGTGGTTTGCAAGGTCGAAGTCTTCTTCTCCTTGCTCGGAATCATACAGATTGTTCCCCGCGGAAAAATGGCCATAGGTTGTCCTCTCAGTTAGGGTTTCGATTTGTTGTGAGCGAGGATTGAATGAACTATTTTGTTTCTATAAGTACGATGGTTCTTTTCAAAAGTCGAGAACATGAAATATTGTTCACTCTCTCGGCTGTGGGTGTTTTGCGTCGGGCGTGTACCGCAATTACGTTCGTCGGCTGGAGGTGTTTCAACGTGTCGTCATGAGAGCTGGTTGAGTACATGTATTTGAGATCTGAGCATATTTTGATTGAGGTAAGATGTGATGGCTGATGATTGTGGTGAGACGCATCACGAATGTGGATATTGATTTCCGTTGATTTAGGTGAAGGCAAGGTTAAGTCCATATAGGCATTCGTGCGCGCGATGAGTAGTCTGCATTTTGCTGTGTAATGATCTAGAATATACGTCTTAAGCAAGACGCAACAACAGTAGGATTGACAGAAGAATTATTAGTTGAAGTATACGGTGATCTGAAGTTGCAGGTGCTAGTAAGAAGATAATAGAAAGTAGATACAAGGAGAAAAGGATCTTATTCTGAGTTTGTGGTGTGTTTAATAGCGTTACGAAACAAGGTTGAAAGCCTTTGAGCCAATGGGATGCGAGAAATAGCCTTCGGCTAGTTCTAGTTCTAAACCTTCGTAAGAACTGTATAACACTAGTTGAGGTCGCCAGACTTGATAAGGTAAAAGCAGAAATTATGCCCAGTGCCCGCTATGTCGAAGTCTTATATGATTTCCTCCCATATGGGCGGTTTAATAACTCTATCCCCTCTCGTTCTCTGGTCGATGAAATTTTATTTCGCATTTCGCGGAAATATTAGCCTTAGTTCCTTTGATATCTTCATTGAAATTATTTTTGGAACCTTAAAATTTATCTCTTCAGATCTTGACATTTATCTTTCGAACTTAACATTTATCTCTTCATAGAAAATATAAGGATATAGCCGTCATAAGAAATATTTAGATGCTTGGATGTTTTGCGATTCATCGGGCTGGTGGGCTTTTAGCTGAGTTTTAGAACTTTCTCGGGGCCGCTTCACTTAAGATTTTTTGCCGATTTTTGAAAGAACATCTTAGATCACTGATGTCGTCCCTAGACGAGATGTTAGGATCATTTCATGTATATGGTGCATGGATATCGTTTGAGTGTGTTAGTATTATTCGTTATCCGAAGTTTACACGATCGATTCAAACTTTATATGAGGGAAGATGCTCTTATGGTAAAGTTCAAGTCAATTCGTTCGAAAGGATCAGAAACAAAGATACGTTCGATCAAGTTTTTGAAGGTGAGGGTTTACGGAGGAAAAAGAAGAAATGGTTGATGTGATTCAACTTTGCGTGGAACGGTTTGCCGAGTGTCGTTGGGTTCGTTGGGTATGACAAGCTGCAGCATATTGGTCAAGTTGGGTCGGGTCTGGCACACCAACTCGCACGTTTCAGACGTTAAGTCGGCCTGCATACCCAACTTCGCCCATTTCGGGTGGTTGTCGGCTGCATTGCCCAATACTCGCTGAGACCGGTTGGGACGGAGTTGGATCCAGTCTCCAAATTGCCAGGAACAAGCGGTTGGTAAGGGTTTTGATGTTGATCTTTGTGGGGTTTGGACTTCGTCTGTTCGAAGGACGAGTTGTACGTTTTTCTTGGGACCAACTTCCTCGTTTGGTGATAGTTGGATGATCGAGTCCTTCGTACGTGTTTTGTTATCTTGACGTCGCGACACGTCGACTGAGGTCAAAGGACACACTCTTATTTGATGGCTCCGTGCAGACCATTCCTTCGTGGTAAGCCAAAACTTGACTTTGATTTTTCCGCGATTTCCCCTCTTTCGAGATATATATCTATTTTATAAAGAGTACATTTCTTTGGTAGGGTTCTTTTTTGACCTTGATCCTTCGTAAACGGATTTTGACCCACAAGGGATCTCTCTAAAATTTCCAGCCTCTTCTATGTGCAAAAATCTGGTACTTACTCGACTTTCTTCTTCTGTTCAATGTAGGAAGCAATTCGTGTTCTGGTTTATTGTTTTCTGGTGTATCTACGGTATTGCTGCAGTGTATGACTATGTTTCTTGAATGTCTTTGTCATTTCTGATCTGTGGCATAATCTTCGACTGAGTGTATAGAGGTTGAGTTATCAATCCATTTGTGAAGGGTGGGTTTCATGCAGGTTTCTGGGTGTGCTACCCGTCATTTGATTGTATTGCAAAAATCATGTAGCAATCAGCTGGAACATCCCGCAAAATCTATCAGATGAGTAGCCCTTGTTTTGGACTTTAAGGGTTTGTAAAAGTTTGTTTGGATCAATAACGATAGATACAAACTATTTGTCTTCATGTTTCCAGAAAGTAAAGCTTCCACTGTGGACAACCATGACTGCTCTTCAGGGAGTAAGGAAGAGTTCACTCAATATTTAATATATGAGCTATGGAAGTTCTTCTCTGGGATAAAGGTGTTGCAAATCTGCACTGGTACTCTCTGGCATCCCTCTGATTCACTTTGAGGGTGAATCCACAAAGGTGAATGAATGCACTAAGGCTCCAATTATCAGCTTAGCTTATTGTCCATATGAGTCTCTATGCGTGATGATGACTGATAATCCAGTAATCGGCTGAGGGGCTTTGGGATACTAGTAAGCTTTGACAAACATGGTACACAAAGATTTTCCAATGGTCCTTTCTCTTGGAGGTTGGTCCTCTGCTTCAGTTCTTTAATGTCTTTGAAAGCATGCGTTCTTATGTCCTTTTGTTTTCCTTGATTCCTGAAACAAACATCCACATACTATGAGTTAGGTATGCTTGCAATCAAGATTTGACTGCTCTAGAGGAATTTTAACACAACCCTTTTCGGCCAAGGCTCAATCTACTTTGTTCAGCTTGCTTCTCCTCTCTTCTGCGAAGACTGTAAGGATTCATGTTTGCCCTTTTGGGTGTTTCTGATGCTAATTAATCGATCTTATGTCAAATATAACGTGGCCTACAGTGTATTGGGCGTTCTTTTTTGGCCTCCATACGTCGAGTTAGGTCTACAAATTAGGGACTGGATCACAGGAACTTTGGTAAACGATATACGTTGCTATTCATGTTGGCAAGACTATATACTGGTCGATCCTTGTTTGGTTTCCTCTCTATATAACGTTCGGGGGGTCTATCGTTGAAGGCTCACATGAAGCTTACAAACTTTGTGGTTTCGTTGATGGTATTCTTGCCCAGTTGTTGGTGTGATCGTGATTGTTAAGCACTTCGCAGTCTATTTTCCTCTGTCTACTGTTATGCTGCTTAGTTTGTTGATTTGTTGGTTTATGTTTGATCTGTTGTTAATTAGCGTGTATGTTGGTGGATGGCGATGTTTATTGCTGGACTTATTATTCTCCTTTTTGTTTAGTTATTTGCGTTGATTTTTTGAAGTGTTTTCTTTTTAATATTGACAAGTTATCTTGGAATAATTTTTTATTATATTATGAAAAAGACTCAAACGTGCATGTGTGAGGTTAAGCATTTGTCAGCTTTGACAACCTGTGTGACAGCTCTTTATCTAACATTTCAAGAGTCACTACTACAATTGTTGTCCTGTAGAGGAGATACTAAAGAATGTATCACGTTGTCTATTTGCTATAACAATTTTGATCATACATGATGAGATATGAGAGTATGTGTTATGGGTAAATAACGTACTCATCCGAACAAAACAACCCGATATGAAACTCCGAAACAAATTCTATATCATATGGTAAATATAAAACCTAAAATTTTTAGAGTTAGCCCACCGTATTCCTATTTTTTTATAGAAATAATGGTTATATGTATTAATTTAACTTAATCAATTTCCATTATTAATATATCACTATCAATCTTGTTTCTACATAAGTTTGTTGGTTTTTCAGTTTGACAATATGTGTTTTAATACTTGAAATCGTTTTCAACACATGCACCATCATGCACGCCATCAACATAAGCTCATACCAGTCGTTACGTCATTAATCTGGTTACACTGATTACGAAGTCAACACGAATAGTTAAAGTGATGAATAGGAGATATATACCGATCTCTATATACCATATCATGTTTAGCATATTATCATATCTTAACGACACTGTGAGCACTGAACACCGTCAAGCTAGTTCACACCGTCGAAGTATGCTATCCCCAAATGCAACGGTCCTGCCCATTTCTTTCCCGGCAAGTCGCATACTCTTTCTTTCACACCTTGGTGATTGCAAAACAGAGCAAACTTAAAAAAAAAAGACAGAAGCAAACTAAACCTTACGTCGGTTGTGTAATGACAAATGAATATATAAAGTAATCGTCAAATCAGACTTTCAAAGTTATTTAGTGAAAGTCAGCTGTTCTCACAACTAAAATTTTCACACCCCAAAATTGTAACGTGATAGTCCATATCAAACAGTTGTTACCAATCAGGGTCATAGTCTTATGGTTTTTCTAGACTTGAATTATAAAAATTGATTATTCTTCTGGGAGTACTTTTAATTGTTAAAAATATATTTCAAATTTAGAATTTTTTGCATGCTTCCTAAGGATGATTAAATTTATCTTCTACATAAGTTTTCATAATTTTTTTTTTTTGCTTCTAACCATGTCTTCCACATGGGTAACAAAGATCGGATTTTTATGATTTTGACGGTGTCAATAACAATTAATAAATATCTGACATTTTTAAAAAATTTATTGACAAATTTGTGATATTTTTTAGATATTTATTTTCAAAAATATAAGTTTTGAGTTTTCTTTTTAGTTGTTGACCTCTTGATTGATTTTGGGCTGAAACATAAATATCTGTCAGTACATATGAACATCTATAAATTGTTTATAAATACACAACGAATAGACCCTAATCGAATCCGAATAAATATCCTAATGTCCATGAGTACATATGACTACCAAACGTACTATATCTAAGTTTATTTCAAGAAGAGATGAAACTCAAACTGAAAATATCAAATTCAAGATCAATTATTTGTTCTCAAATCAGTTTTCAAGTAACAAGTATTTTAACTTTAATTATATTATTGTGACCGTTTGGCCTTGTCATGAATGACCTTAACAACGTTTAAATATCAAAGAAGAAAAAAACACTGTGCAAAATTATAGTTAAGTATCTGTCTTTCACCTCACGACAAAAGAAAAACAAATTTTCTTATATTTTGTCTTGTCACTAACTAATCAAACTATAGAGTTAAATATCTCTCTCTCACCTCGCGACAAACAAACAAACAAATTTCTTATAAAACTAATCAAATTGACAATAACACACCACCCAAATCCAAACTAGTTCTCTAGCACTGGACACTTTATCCGATACCCGAAGTTATACCTGAACCCGATCCAAAAAATCCGAATCAAAGTAGTAAAATATCTAAATAAATATTAAATTAGGAGAGATTAGATATCTAAACCGAACGGATAATATCCGAATCCGAATAGATATTCGAAGATAACGAACATATGATATACTTACCTTATATTTCTAATTACATCTTTCAATGTTATTTAAAATATCTATATATTGATGTTATAGTATACTTTAAAATCATGTAATATACATATAATTACCATAAAATATTTGATATTCACTTTCAAATGTATGCCAAGCTTTTTGTTTCATGCATTAATAAAAGTTATATTTAAAAATTAAAAACAATAACAAATTAGTGTTTTTTTATTTTTGAAATGTTATCTTTAAATCTATTAATCATGTCAATCTATTAAAATAAAAAAATTAGTTAAGTGAAATTTATATTTTAATATACAAAAAACTTGAGAAAAAAATTAATTTTTTTTCTTTCAAAATGTAATATACGAAAATCCAACCCGAAATAACCAAAACTCGAACTAAAAATATCTGAACCCGACCTGAAGTACAAAAAATACCCGATTCGAACACCGACGTATATCCATCCCTACTAGTCTGTACCGATAAACCGTATACTAACGAAGCAGAGAGAACATAACCGTCATTTAAAGCAAGCAACGACACGTGTCATAGCACAGCATGTGCACTTATGTAGTAACCCCATCAGTCGTCGACATCCACCCTTCTTTAGCGCTCTTCATTTTAAAGTCACTGCACAAGAACAGAGCAAAGCTACAATCAAAAAAAAAAAAACAAAGACAGGGAGCTATGAGATCGAGCAACCATCTAATAGGTATGGTGAACTTCCTCACCTTCCTCCTATCGATCCCCATCCTCGGAGGAGGGATATGGCTAAGCAGCAGAGCCAACTCAACGGACTGTTTACGTTTCCTCCAGTGGCCACTCATCGTCATAGGAATCTCAATCATGGTCGTATCGCTCGCAGGGTTCGCAGGAGCTTGTTACCGTAACAAGTTCCTCATGTGGCTATACCTCGTGGCCATGCTTCTCATCATAGCGGCCTTGATGGGATTCATCATCTTTGCTTATGCGGTTACTGATAAAGGATCCGGTCGAACCCTTGTTAACCGGGGTTATCTTGATTATTATCTACAAGATTATTCCGGTTGGTTGAAGGACCGGGTCTCTGATGATGGATACTGGGGGAAGATCAGCTCTTGTATTAGAGATTCTGGAGCTTGTAGGAAGATTGGAAGGAACTTTAATGGTGTCCCTGAATCTGCTGATATGTTCTTTCAGAGAAGCCTTAGCCCTGTTGAGGTAACTTTCTTTAAACAACACTTGGGAAATTGATAGAAAAAATAAAATTATTTTCTTTTTTTTGGTCATATTGAAATGAAATGATGGTGGATCTTGATGGTTAGTCTTAAATTCTGGGATATTCAGATTCAAATTTTTGAAAATTTTCTTTTGGATAATATTTTTAGAAATTTTTTGATACTATAGTTTTTTTTAAGTCTGGGGACAGAAGCTTTAAATTTATAGTCTTGAGAAAATAATTATTGTCCGCCATGTCTTTATGACCCATATGACGAGAAACTCAATTATTGAAAGATAATAATTATAGTATTTTTTTCAAACTGAATATATTTTGGGTTTACTGTTTTTATAATTAAAGTCGTTGACTATTTTAGTATGGAGTGTAGATCTGATTCAGCTTTGCCTCTAATATACTCAAGCTAAAATAGAATAATAGACGGGAGAACTGATTTAAAAAATATGTAATTTATTCGCCTTATTGTTTGCTGTATGGTAGCCATAAATGATACAAATTTTGACCATGCAAGGTTTGATTGTCTAATCTTGAAGCTTTTATTCTTATTGGGTCAGAGATGTAGATCCTCTGCAGTTTTGGTGGCTTTTGCAGTTTTGTTCATAAATGTTAAATCTATTTTTAGGTTTTGGAGCGAGCCCAAAAAGTATAAACCTTTATGAAAAGAATAAATTATTGCTTTGCTGTTTTTAGAATTTTAATTAGTTTTTTAATGTATATATGGTCAAAATTCCAACGTCATGAGTAGCCAAAACAATTACAAAATTGCATGAAAGTTGGAAAGGGTAGTTGTTCAAGTCTTTGTTTTGTCTTAGCTTTTCTCATTTGTTTTCCTCATGAAATATTCTTTTGATATGTGGTACCATACACGATACATGTGGATCTTTTACCTTTTCGGTGGAAAATATCCAAGCTGTAATTTGATCTATGGTCGTAATGCTTTATGGTGGTAGAAGTATGATGGTAACATGACCGGATCTTAGATTTTGGAAGCCATAAATATTTGTAAAGAACTTTAGTAAATTTTTATTTTATAATTTAGGGACCAAAGCTAATGTTTCACTAACTTTATCCCAGATCCGACCCATGGTCATAGTTATGCATACAATTAAAGCTATGTTAAGTTTAGATATCTATACTTGAAGTTGTCTCAATGATGCTATTAATTAAGCAAAGTCTAGTGTTTATGCTTCAGTTTCTAATATGAATTATAGAAAAATGTGGGATTAATATTACGTATAATGATCTCTATATGTTGTCACTCTGTAGTCCGGCTGTTGCAAGCCGCCATCAGAATGCGGGTATGCATATGGTAACGAGACGTTTTGGACGCAAGGAGGAGGGCTGGTAGGAGCGAACCAGGACTGTATGTTGTGGAATAACGAGCAGAGCATGCTCTGTTACCAGTGCAGCGCTTGTAAAGCAGGTGTTCTTGGGAGCTTGAAGAAGAGCTGGAGAAAAGTGTCGGTGATCAACATCGTGGTGCTTATTATTCTCGTTATCTTCTACGTGATCGCTTATGCGGCTTACAGGAATGTCAAGAGGATTGATAACGATGAGCCGTCCGGTGAAGCTAGGATGACAAAATCACACCCTAGTCATTTCCACCTTTGATCAAAAGTGTATGGTAATGAAAATCTCTGATGAGAAACAATGAAACAAAAGATGGGTGCTTTGAACTTTATGGTTTCACTTGGTTATGATTTAGTTTTTTGTTTTGTTTTTGATATGTAACACATTCTATCTGTGTGTATATTATTTATGCTGGGGCTACATTTTATTGTTTCTTTTAATATGCATTATACCACAACCTTTTTTGTTGAGTTTCAAGAAGTGCGAGGTGGAACATCGTAATTTACTCAAGCCACGAAACTACATCATATAATATTAATTTCTTCTCATTAATCAATCAAATCAGGGACCTGTAATATAATAGTTAGAGTCTTTTCCGGTTAAGCTATTAATCGAAGAGATATGTTGAAAGGGACTGAGAAATCTAATCGGATATGGAAAATCAATTGGTTTCTGAGTCATAAACCCAATTATGTTCTTTCTGTTTTTTTCATCATTTTCACGGCTGGGCTCCATCTCTTGTATGGTTTGCTCTTTCACTGTGTAGTCCTCATACGAAGGCAAATTCATTTTCTCTTTGTTGACTTTCCCATTGACTTAAAGAATCAACTGTGTTTTAGCACATCTTTGGTTTATCAGATTCCAAGAGATTGTGTGGAAGTCGAGAGAAGCAAAGGCCTGGAATCTACGGATACCATCGACCAGCGTCTGATCAATGATCAATAAACGAACTTAAACTAGCTTAGTAAAAATTGTAGCTTTCAACTAAAGTTGATGGGTTTTTTTTCTTCTATAAACGTGAAAATACAGCCTCACACTGTCAACACAATCATAAGCAGACAAGTTGCACTCACTCACTAGTTTTTTTAGTAATTTTACACAAGATTTATAATTCTTAATTAGTCTCTAACTAGTTGTTTACCCGTAATTTTACGGTTAGTTATATTATATCAAGATGTATATATATATTATATTTACACTGTTATAGTTTTTGAATAATAATTAATAATTTTAAATTTTAAATATTTGAATAATCAGAAATTTTAGTATATAATTTTAGAAGATCAGTGAGATTTAAAATAGTTGAACAATATAAAACTTAGTCATTAAAAATCTTTCTCTTACAGAAAAGAAATATTATAATTAATTTAGATAATTGGTTGTAGAATTATTTTATATTTTATTTTAATACGTGAAAAACCAGAAATGCTCTAGCTTTCAAATAAAAAGAGTGTTTATATCCCCAATAAGACCAATATAATAAGTGGTTTATCATAAATATCTTTATAAACGTTATTGTGTGGGCTTTGAAAACCTTAAAAATTTCTAATAATTCTTTACCTACAACTATAATTGTTTTATATAAAAGTACATAACCATCAAATTTATTTCTATAAAAAATATTAAAGTATTTTATTTAATTATTTAAAATAATTGATAAAATAAAGAAATTGATAAAATACATAACCATAAGAATACATAACCATCAAAGTTGTATGCTTACATTATATTTGTATGGTGGATACCTCTTGGTTAGATATGTCACAATATAGTAGGGTATGGATGAGCTTAGAAAGACGATAGGAAAAAATTATCTAATGGGTAAGAAAAACAAAAGAGATAAATGTCATCTTCGTTGCCTTCAGAGTTGCAAGCACTTATTTGGACAATGAAAAGTATGCTACGACACACAACCTGTCAGCATTTTGGATCAGACTATAAGGAAATGATTACAATGACTGACAAATCTCATGCATGACTAAATTCTCAACGGAACTGAAAGAGTTTACATCATTTAGAAGAGATTTCAATCTTTCAAGATCTCTTCATTTCTCAGGCTCAAAGAAGTAAAGTTGTTGATTCATTGAATAGAACTGCTAGATCATTTTATCTTGATTTATCTTTTATTGGTTGCTTTATTGTGGTTTGGTTACCCAAACCATCTTTTGTTTGACTAATAATAATCTTTTGATGTCAAAAACTAACATCGACTTTTCCTCGTAGAATCTCCTCAAATTAGAGTGTATGGGCATCTTCTGCTTATAATATTAATCTAGTCATCAAACTTATTTTTAGTATAGTTATAACATCAATATATATATATATATTTACCTTGGCCATTCCAAGGAGAAGAGTGGCAAAATTGAAGAGAATATGCATACATGCCAGCACGAAGAAACTCAACTGAGTCAATCCCTCTTGAGAAATTAGTGAAACTCATTATATAGGTTAGATTAGTTTTTGGTGGGAAAGAAAAAATCCAATAACATAATTGCAGTAAGTGAATCGAATTATGTATATTTTACTTTATATTGTTCAATAACAAAAATTTCTTATTAGATTCTCAATGATGTATCATTTTGAGGGAAAATGAGTTCATGAATATTAATTCTCAAATTTGAAGAATCACTATTTATAATTTCGTTTTAGTGTTAGGTTTTTTATTTATAAATTGATTTTTAAATTTTTATATAATGTAGTTTTGTATTTGAAA
>CAJHQP010012390.1:0-12217 GCA_905132765.1 Moricandia arvensis
CTATAGAGAATGGCGTTAAACTCTTTGAAACACTTGCTAAAACCGTAAACAAATCCCTAAAACTTATTAAATTAAACTTTTTGCAAGGGATTTGCAAGTAAATCGTTGCAAGACCCTTGCAATTTTGCAAGGAAATTGCAAGAACTCTTCGAAACCCTTGATGTACCCCTAACGAATCCCTAAACACATTAAAATATGATGTTGCGACTCTTTGAAACACTTGCTAAAACTGTAAACAAATCCCTAAAACTTATTAAATTAAACTTTTGACGAGGGATTTGCAAGTAAATCGTTCCAAGACACTTGCAATTTTGCAAGGAAATTGCAAGAACTCTTCAAAAACACTTGATGTACCCCTAACGAATCCCTAAACACATTATAATATGATATTGCGACTCTTTGAAACACTTTCTAAAACCGTAAGCAAATACCTAAAACTTATTAAATTAAAATTTTTGCGAGGGATTTGCAAGTAAATTGTTGCAAGACCCTTGCAATTTTGCAAGGAATTGCAAGAACTCTTCGAACCCTTGATGTACCCCTAACGAATCCCTAAACACATTATAATATGATATTGCGACTCTTTGAAACACTTTCTAAAACCGTAAGCAAATACCTAAAACTTATTAAATTAAAATTTTTGCGAGGGATTTGCAAGTAAATTGTTGCAAGACCTTGCAATTTTGCAAGGAAATTGCAAGAACTCTTCGAAACCCTTGATGTACCCCTAACGAATCCCTAAACACATTAAAATATGATATTGCGACGTAATTGCGAGGGAATTGCACAAACTCTCGCAAATTGGCTTGCAAATTTGCAACGGTTTTGCATTGGCTTTATCTCAATTGCGCGTCTCTTAAAAAGGAAGGAAAAATTAAAAAGGTGTCAAGAGAGAGTCAAACCACGGTTACCTGGGATGTAAGGGGAAGAGTTTATCCAACTGAGCTACTGTGATTTACATTAAAACTTTCAAAGATAAACTTTTATAATATAAGGTTTGCATCAAAAATTAGGTTAAATATAAGCAGTACATCCCGTCATACCAATCCGGGGAGTTCTTCTAATTCTTAGGTGGCTGAGAGTTCGTTGTTCTAACAGCCAAACGCAAGCTTCCCCTCCAGCTCCTGCTCCAGGGTCCTGCTCCAGCTCCTGCTCCCGCACCCCCTCCTGCCCCAATGCCAGTGGAAGATTTAGTGGCAATCAATATGATTTTGGCTAGTCCTGGAGATGATCTTCTTCCTCACCTCCATCCAGATATCCCTCCAAATACGGTTTGGTAAGTTTTTAATTATAATTTACTATAATTAATTATAATATTTCATTGTTTAGATATTTATTTCTCTCAATTGCCTTTAATTTTCTGTGATAGGTTTGATGACGATGGGAGCGTTTCTGCATCGGTCCGTCAAATCTTTGAAAGAAATTTCAAAGAACCGCATGCTAATTGGAAGCAAACCCCTGGGAATGTCTTGAGACGTTGGTTTGAATCCTTTGCGATAATCCTTTCAATTTTCTTTAAATTTACAGTTCTGTAAAAATTTAATTTTATGTTCATTAATGTCATTTTTTTTGTTATGTCAGCAAATGTATCATTGGGATTCTGGTTTAACAACCTTGTTCACCAATATTTTGAAGCCAAATTGAAACTCCAAATGACTCGCCAGTTTGTAGGTGGAAGGGTAAGTGGCAGAAGAAAGGTGATGTAGCAATGCCTTTGTAGTTTGACCCAAATGTTTGGGCTGGTCTAGTTGCTTATTGGCAAGATCCTGGCTCTGAAGTCTGGAGTTGTACCAGCCGGGCAGCCCGTTACTCTGACCCTGATGGAAATGGACCGTCTAAGCATCGTTGAGGTCAGACTTCCTTCAGGGTCCGTGCGCGAGTGATTGTAAGTTGCTCTCTTTTTTTTAATCTTATTTCATTTAAGTTTGATCTGAAATTTTATGATTTGACTATTTTTTTTAATTGTAGGCTGAGGAGACTAAATGTTCTATTCCAGACTTGATTGGGTTTCTCGAGATCACTAAACGAAACCCGGATGGATCTTTTGTTCACGGCAAAGCTGAGCAGCTCTACAACGACGTGACATCAAAATTTCAGGAGTTATCTCAGGCTGCTAGTGATGATCCAGAGAGCACCGGTTCTGTTTAGCCTCTCTCCAACAGAAAAGAACAAGATCTTTTGTGAGGTATTTAATACTGCTCTCAATCTCAAAGTGTTTTAAGTCTTCTTTGATATGGATCTCTCTGATTTTATTATGTAGTTTGCTCCCCGCAAAAAGGGATGAATGTATGGAGTGGGTTCTCCAAGTACGCCTTTAGGATATGTTCCTGCTTCGTTTACTTCTAGCGGTTCTGAGGACCAGTCTTTGAAGAAGACTATCAAGGAACAAGCTCTTGTGATCAGAGCCATGTAAGAGAAATCGGGAAGCTGAATGTTGTTGTTCGTTATCTAGCTAGCAAAGACTCTACCCTGGCATACATTCTTCAGTCTGAAGACAGGCCTTCTGAAGGCATGTCTCATGATTCTGGAGATGATGATGATGAATCTGATGCTATTTAGTTTATTTTCTATTTTTGAAATGAATGTTGAAACTTTGTGTGTTTGTTTTATTAATGTTGTTGTAAAGAATCTTTGAATTTATCAATTTATTTCTTGTAATATTTTTTATAATTAATATCTTCTTATATTTAAAAATATATTATAATTTAGTAAAATTCTAATTTTGCTATGAAAAAAACAATTTACTTGCAAATGACTTGAAAAATTGCAACGGAAAAAGCCTTGCAAATTTGAAAGAAAGAAATCCGATGCAAACTTGCGACAAAAAAATGCCTTGCAACTTTGCAAATGTCTAGATGCAAACTTCGCAAATGTCTCGCAATAAGCCTCGCAAATTTCGTCGGCAAAAAAAAAACGGATAGATTGGTGATACACGTTTTCTATATGTGTATCTAAGTTTTGCAATGGACAGAACTCCCTCACGAATCCCTTACAAAGTTGAAGTCATCACAAATCCGTTGCAATATCTATTGCAATTCTCTCGCAAATATTTTGCAAATATTTTTAAATTTCTATATATAGCAGCTGTGAGTAGTTAGCAGAACATAGAAAAAAAACTGAACATAAAAAAAAAACGTTGAGAGAAATATATTACCGTGAGTAAGGAAGAAAAAAAAGAAAAAAGAATTTAAAGAGTAAAAATGGCGTCTGCGAATGATATATACGCGTTGCGACGGAATTGAGAGGAAATATGACCATGCAACAGAATTGCGAGGAAATTGAAAGATTGTTTGCAAAATTTTTGCAAATTTGCAACGGTTTTGCTTGGGAATCCTTGCAATTTCCTCGCAATTCTCACGCAAATTATTCTTAATTTTGTTTATAGGTGTTAAAACTTTTAGGGTTTCGTCAATGTTTTCGTGTTAGATAATACTTTTAATAGAGACGTTAAACATTTCAAATGTAATACGATAAATAATTTTTATAAATTTAATCGAGAAGTATATAAAATCCCAATTTTGGAGATTTGAACTAATATTACAAAACCATAACATTAGCATTCAAAATAATCAATAACGTTGATGATATTCGATTCAAAAACATTAGATAAAGTTTTCGGTTAACAACTTTTTCAATATCAGAATATAGAGAATGCGTTAAACTCTTTGAAACACTTGCTAAAACCGTAAACAAATCCCTAAAACTTATTAAATTAAACTTTTTGAAAGGGATTTGCAAGTAAATCGTTGCAAGACCCTTGCAATTTTGCAAGAAAATTGCAAGAACTCTTCGAAACCCTTGATGTACCCCTAACAAATCTCTAAACACATTAAAATATGATATTGCGACTCTTTGAAAACACTTGCTAAAACTGTAAACAAATCCCTAAAACTTATTAAATTAAACTTTTGACGAGGGATTTGCAAGTAAATCGTTCCAAGACCCTTGCAATTTTGCAAGGAAATTGCAAGAACTCTTCGAAACACTTGATGTACCCCTAACGAATCCCTATACACATTATAATATGATATTGCGACTCATTGAAACACTTTCTAAAACCGTAAACAAATACCTAAAACTTATTAAATTAATTTTTTTGCGAGGGATTTGCAAGTAAATCGTTGCAAGACCCTTGCAATTTTGCAAGACCCCTTGCAATTTTGCAAGGAAATTGCAAGAACTCTCGAAACCCTTGATGTACCCCTAACGAATCCCTAAACACATTAAAATATGATATTGCGAGGGAATTGCACAAACTCTCCCAAAGTGCTTGCAAATTTGCAACGGTTTTGCATTGGCTTTATCTCAATTGCGCGTCTCTTAAAAAGGAAGAAAAAATTAAAAGGTGTCAAGAGAGAGTCAAACCACGGTTACCTGGGATGTAAGGGGAAGAGTTTATCCAACTGAGCTATTGTGATTTACAATTAAAACTTTCAAGATAAACTTTTATAATATAAGGTTTGCATCGAAAATTAGGTTAAATATAAGGAGTACATCCCATCATACCAATCCGGGGAGTTCTTCTAATTCTTAGGTGGCTGAGAGTTCGGTTGTTCCTACAGCCAAACGCAAGCTTCCCTCCAGCTCCTGCTCCAGCTCCTGCTCCAGCTCCTGCTCAGGTCCTGCTCCCGCACCCCTCCTGCCCCAATGCCAGTGGAAGATTTAGTGGCAATCAATATGATTTTGGCTAGTCCTGGAGATGATCTTCTCCTCACCTCCATCCAGATCTCCCTCCAAATACGGTTTGGTAAGTTTTTAATTATAATTTACTATAATTAATTATATATTTCATTGTTTAGATATTAATTTCTCTCAATTGCCTTTAATTTTCTGTGATAGGTTTTGATGACGATGGGAGCGTTGCTGCATCGGTCCGTCAAATCTTTGAAAGAGATTTCAAAGAACCGCATGCTAATTGGAGCAAACCCCTGGGAATGTCTTGAGACGTTGGTTTGAATCCTTTGCGGGTATTCATTCAATTTCTTTAAATTTACAGTTCTGTAAAAATTTAATTTTATGTTCATTAATGTCATTTTTTTTGTTATGTCAGCAAATGTATCATTGAGATTCTGGTTTAACAAACCTTGTTCGCCAATATTTTTAAGCCAAATTGAAAGTCCAAATGACTCGCCAAGTTTGTAGGTGGAAGGGTAAGTGGCAGAAGAAAGGTGATGCAGCAATGCCTTTGTAGTTTTACCCAAATGTTTGGGCTGGTCTAGTTGCTTATTGGCAAGATCCTGGCTCTGAAGTCTGGAGTTGTAACAGCCGGGCAGCCCGTTACTCTGACCCTGATGGAAATGGACCGTCTAAGCATCGTTGAGGTCAGACTTCCTTCAGGGTCCATGCGCGAGTGATTGTAAGTTGCTCTCTTTTTTTAATCTTATTTCATTTAAGTTTGATCTGAAATTTTTATGATTTGACTATTTTTTTTAGTTGTAGGCTGAGGAGACTAAATGTTCTATTCCAGACTTGATTGGGTTTCTCAAGATCACTAAACGAAACCCGGATGGATCTTTTGTTCACGGCAAAGCTGAGCAGCTCTACAACGACGTGACATCAAAATTTCAGGAGTTATCTCAAGCTGCTAGTGATGATCCAGAGAGCACTGGTTCTGTTAGCCTCTCTCTAACAGAAAAGAACAAGATCTTTTGTGAGGTAATTTAATACTTCTCTCAATCTCAAAGTGTTTTAAGTCTTCTTTGATATGGATCTCTCTGATTTTATTATGTAGTTTGCTCCCCGCAAAAGGGATGAATGTATGGAGTGGGTTCTCTAAGTACGCCTTTAGGATATGTTCCTGCTTCGTTTACTTCTAGCGGTTCTGAGGACCAGTCTTTGAAGAAGACTATCAAGGAACAAGCTCTTGTGATTCAGAGCCATGTAAGAGAAATCGGGAAGCTGAATGTTGTTGTTCGTTATCTAGCTAGCAAAGACTCTACCCTGGCGGACATTCTTCAGTCTGAAGACAGGCCTTCTGAAGGCATGTCTCATGATTCTGGAGATGATGATGATGAATCTGATGCTATTTAGTTTATTTTCTATTTTTGAAATGAATGTTGAAACTTTGTGTGTTTGTTTTATTAAATGTTGTTGTAAAGAATCTTTGAATTTATCTATTTATTTCTTGTAATATTTTTTATAATTATAATATCTTCTTATAATTTAAAAATATATTATAATTTAGTAAAATTCTAATTTTGCTATGAAAAAAACAATTTACTTGCAAATGACTTGAAAAATTGCAACGGAAAAAGCCTTGCAAAATTTGAAAGGAAAGAAAATCCGATGCAAACTTGCGACAAAAAAATGCCTTGCAACTTTGCAAATGTCTAGATGCAAACTTCGCAAATGTCTCGCAATAAGCCTCGCAAATTTCGTCGCAAAAAAAAACGGATAGATTGGTGATACACGTTTTCTATATGTGTATCTAAGTTTTGCAATGGACAGAACTCCCTCATGAATCCCTTGCAAAGTTGAAGTTATCACAAATCCGTTGCAATATCTATTGCAATTCTCTCGCAAATATTTTTTAAATTTCTATATATAGCAGCTGTGAGTAGTTAGCAGAACATAGAAAAAAAACTGAACATAAAAAAAACGTTGAGAGAAATATATTACCGTGAGTAAGGAAGAAAAAAAAGAAAAAAGAATTTAAGAGTAAAATGGCGTCTGAGAATGATATATACGCGTTGCGACGGAATTGCGAGGAAATATGACCATGCAACAGAATTGCGAGGAAATTGAAAGATTGTCTTGCAAATTTGCAACGGTTTTGCATGGGAATCCTTGCAATTTCCTCGCAATTCTCACGCAAATTATTCTTAAATTTTGTTTATAGGTGTTAAACTTTTTAGGGTTTCGTCAATGTTTTCGTGTTAGATAATACTTTTAATAGAGACGTTAAACATTTCAAATGTAATACGATAAATAATTTTTATAAATTTAATCGAGAAAGTATATAAATGTAACACCCGTCTCCTCCTCTCTTGAGAACGGCGTGTTACTTATGTAAAATATCAAATTAAACCGATTTATAAAAATATCTAATAAATATTAAAACATTTAATAAATAAAAGCAGATAAATTATTTTTAAATTTAGAAACCGAAATATTACAAATGGAATATCGAATAAAACCAAAATAAAATACGAAGATCCCAAAGACACGCAAACCGTCCAGATATCCGACTACTCGTGATGCTCACCTGAAAGGGAGGAAAAGAGGGGTGAGCAACAGGGGAGTCACTCAGTGAGGTATGGGAAGCTAAACCCGAAGTCCATGGGCCCGGTCATAATATTCTGAATAAATATAATTTAATTATAACACGTAACAACACGGTACCTAAAGTACCCAAAGATCAAACAATGGTCCTAGCGAGATACACACCCGCTGCCCACTAACAGGCCAAAACAACAACGCCGAATACGTGCTCGGTAACACACGCCCGGAGACGATTTATCGACCTCAGCCTTGCAACAACAGGTCGACTATGTTGTGCCGCAACATTCCCACACAAAAACACACTTGTCACAAATTACTCTACGGAAGTACGTCTCTGTAGTCGACCACAACATTACACCTCAATTCTCAACAAATATATATATGTACCTAGTATATAATATATATTATATATATTATATATATATATATATATATATATATATTTAATATCAATTATCAAAGAACAAGTAAAGTTGAACCCTCTAACACCCTATATCCGGTTTAACAGAGAACCTAATGACTAAACAACAACCTCTAATATATAGACTCAATTCACGAAGACAGAACATATTAGAAATAAATTATGTTTATTCAAAATCCTAAACCGTGCACAAGAAGTTTGGGAATAGCCCTCACCTTAGCCAAGATCGGATCGGGAAATGCTCGGAAACAAATATGTCTCGTCTCATAATACTTTAAAACCTTGATGATAATATTGGTGGTGTTGAGTGACTCGTGATTCCATTAACTCTTCTTACGCCTTCTTTCACGTGATGGTTGAAAATTAACTACACACATGCAATTACATGCAAAGGACTCATTAAGGGTTGTGTTACATATGTTACATGCAACACAAGAAGTAGAGAAAAGACCACTTAATTATCACGGCTTGGGATCACGATTAATGAGGGTGGTTGGTATGATCTCCAGTGATCACGACACAACCCTCCCGTGACACACCTTGTTTTCTCCAATGGATCACGGGTAACGGCATAGATCGGAATTGGTGGTGGTGCAAGCTTCCTCCCCAGCGGTAGCGTCTCTCCGGATCATGTCGGTGGTGATGAGGCGGTGACTCTGAATCTGCTTGGCTATCATCAGTACCTCTACTCCGCTACAAAACAACAACAAGAGCAGCCTAAGGCTCCATGTGATACTCGACTAGTGGTGGCTGGTTGGTGGTGAACGGTGCGTCTCGTCTCGTCTCCTCCAATGGATAACATGAATACGAGTGGTGCGAATCAATCTCCAAACCACACAATATTGATATGATATGGGGAAGAGATATCAATAAGGAAGAAGAAAACCATGGCTGAGATCTCTCTCTCTTGACATTGACGGCCGCTGAAAGTAGAAGATGATGCGTACACTTATATACTTAGGTAAATTGGATCGTGCAATTAAATAATTGAACCAACACCATCGGTTTAGATAAAGGTTTGGTTCAATAAACAATTAAATAAGACCAACCCTTGATTCATAGAATTGGGTCGTTACAATTCTTCCCCACTTAACTGGAATTCGTCCTCGAATTCAAACTCTGATCCGGTTTCTTCGTCACATCCTCAAAAATTATGGATAAATTAACATCATTAGAAACTCGATTTCCAGGTGTGTTTTTGTATCAGATTTCTTTTCATTGAACTTTGCCCACCTCTGCACTTACCCTTGAAACCTCTTTTTTTTTTTCTCTTTTTTTTCTTCTTCTTGTTGTTATAGAACCTTTACCGGTTGGCTAGACACAATTTCTCTCTTTTTTTTTTGGGTTTTCCACTACCCGACTCTTAATTTGATATTTTACAATTGTAACACCCGTCTCCTCCTCTCTTGAGAACGGCATGTTACTTATGTAAAATATCAAATTAAACCGATTTATAAAAATATCTAATAAAATATTAAACATTTAATAAATAAAAGCAGATAAATTATTTTTAAATTTAGAAAACCGAAATATTACAAATGGAAATATCGAATAAAACCAAAATAAATACGAAGATCCCAAAGACACCAAACCGTCCAGATATCCGACTACTCGTGATGCTCACCTGAAAGGGAGGAAAAGAGGGGTGAGCAACAGGGGAGTCACTCAGTGAGGTATGGGAAGCTAAACCCGAAGTCCATGGGCCCGGTCATAATATTCTGAATAAATATAATTTAATTATAACACGTAACAAACACGGTACCTAAAGTACCAAAGATCAAACAATGGTCCTAGCGAGATACACAACCCGCTGCCCACTAACAGGCCAAAACAACAACGCCGAATACGTGCTCGGTAACACACGCCCGGAGACGATTTATCGACCTCAGCCTTGGCAACAACAGGTCGACTATGTTGTGCCGCAACATCTCCACACAAAACACACTGGTCACAAATTACTCTACGGAAGTACGTCTCCGTAGTCGACCACAACATTACACCTCAATTCTCAACAAATATATATATGTACCTAGTATATGTATATATATATATATATATTTAATATCAATTATCAAAGAACAAGTAAAGTTGAACCCTCTAACACCCTATATCCGGTTTAAACAGAGAACCTAATGACTAAACAACAACCTCTAATATATAGACTCAATTCACGAAGACAGAACATATTAGAAATACATTATGTTTATTCAAAATCCTAAACCGTGCACAAGAAGTTTGGGAATAGCCCTCACCTTAGCCAAGATCGGATCGGGAAATGCTCGGAAACAAATATGTCTCGTCTCATAATACTTTAAAACCTTGATGATAATATTGGTGGTGTTGAGTGACTCGTGATTCCATTAACTCTTCTTACGCCTTCTTTCACGTGATGGTTGAAAATTAACTACACACATGCAATTACATGCAAAGGACTCATTAAGGGTTGTGTTACATATGTTACTTGCAACACAAGTAGTAGAGAAAAGACCACTTAATTATCACGGCTTGGGATCACGATTAATGAGGGTGGTTGGTATGATCTCCAGTGATCACGACACAACCCTCCCGTGACACACCTTGTTTTCTCCAATGGATCACGGGTAACGGCATAGATCGGAATTGGTGGTGGTGCAAGCTTCCTCCCCAGCGGTAGCGTCTCTCCGGATCATGTCGGTGGTGATGAGGCGGTGACTCTGAATCTGCTTGGCTATCATCAAGTACCTCTACTCCGCTACAAAACAACAACAAGAGCAGCCTAAGGCTCCATGTGATACTCGACTAGTGGTGGCTGGTTGGTGGTGAACGGTGCGTCTCGTCTCGTCTCCTCCAATGATAACATGAATACGAGTGGTGCGAATCAATCTCCAAACCACACAATATTGATATGATATGGGGAAGAGATATCAATAAGGAAGAAGAAAACCATGGCTGAGATCTCTCTCTCTTGACATTGACGTCCGCTGAAAGTAGAAGATGATGCGTACACTTATATACTTAGGTAAATTGGATCGTGCAATTAAATAATTGAACCAACACCATCGGTTTAGATAAAGGTTTGGTTCAATAAACAATTAAATAAGACCAACCCTTGATTCATAGAATTGGGTCGTTACAATTCTTCCCCACTTAACTGGAATTCGTCCTCGAATTCAAACTCTGATCCGGTTTCTTCGTCACATCCTCAAAAATTATGGATAAATTAACATCATTAGAAACTCGATTTTCCAGGTGTCTTTTTGTATCAGATTTCTTTTTCATTGAACTTTGCCCACCTCTGCACTTACCCTTGAAACCTCTTTTTTTTTTTCTCTTTTTTTTTCTTCTTCTTGTTGTTATAGAACCTTTACCGGTTGGCTAGACACAATTTCTCTCTTTTTTTTTTGGGTTTCCATTACCCGACTCTTAATTTGATATTTTACAATTGTAACACCCGTTCCTCCTCTCTTGAGAACGGCATGTTACTTATGTAAAATATCAAATTAAACCGATTTATAAAAATATCTAATAAAATATTGAAACATTTAATAAAATAAAAGCAGATAAATTATTTTTAAATTTAGAAAACCGAAATATTACAAATGGAAATATCGAAAAAACCAAAATAAAATACGAAGATCCCCAAAGACACCAAACCGTCCAGATATCCGACTACTCGTGATGCTCACCTGAAAGGGAGGAAAAGAGGGGTGAGCAACAGGGGAGTCACTCAGTGAGGTATGGGAAGTTAACCCGAAGTCATGGGCCCCGGTCATAATATTCTGATAAATATAATTTAATTATAACACGTAACAAACACGGTACCTAAAGTACCCAAAGATCAAACAATGGTCCTAGCGAGATACACACCGCTGCCCACTAACAGGCCAAAACAACAACGCCGAATACGTGCCTCGGTAACACACGCCGGAGACGATTTATCGACCTCAGCCTTGGCAACAACAGGTCGACTATGTTTGTGCCGCAACATCTCCACACAAAACACACTGGTCACAAATTACTCTACGGAAGTACGTCTCCGTAGTCGACCACAACATTACACCTCAATTCTCAACAAATATATATATGTACCTAGTATATATATATATATATATATATATTTAATATCAATTATCAAAGAACAAGTAAAGTTGAACCCTCTAACACCTATCATCCTCACCACTTCTGTTTGTTGTGCTGGGCGGGTTGAACCAATGCCAAGGGTGGCTCTTATTTTTTTATGCACCACAGACATCATCTTGTAGTGTCTACAAAGTTCAAGATAATTTGCGGTGAACTGCACTATGTAAACCATTATTTTTGCAAAATCCAACATCAAATATCATGTGTCACTTGCCTTTCGAAGAAAACTCTTGTTTGAGATTAAGTCCACTAAAATATCTCGTGATGTAGAGTTAATACTACACTCACTAGAATTTCCAGTGTCTAGGCATCAACTACTAAGTTTTCTCGAAGCTGACACATGTTGATGTGTTTGCACATAGTCAAGATGAAAATGTGAGCCAAAAGATATTGTGAATTCCCTTTTTTTTCAACACCTCTTCCCCAAGTTTACCCTTTTTTTGCTTGAGGACAAGC
>CAJHQP010012391.1:0-12213 GCA_905132765.1 Moricandia arvensis
CTTTTACAGCCCTTAGCTCAGCAGAAGCATCTTCCAACTCTTTCGCCCGAGCTTTGGCCTGACTTACCGCGTCAGCCTGGACGGTCTCAGCATCCTCGAGTAAAGCCTCGAGCGTGGCCGAACATTTTTGTTCAGCGCAAACGGTCTCCTGATTCATTGGACTTATTAAAAAAGAAAGATGAACAAGATAGACTGTATCAGCATCATTGATTCATTGGACTTATTAAAAAATATAAAGAGGTTTAGAGAAAAGAGAAAGAGGGAAGAAAGGGATAAGAGAAGACTGCTTGTGTGTTCAGATACTTGCAGGGGTAATATTTCATGTCTCCTTTGATCAATATTCCCAAGGTAAAGCTTGCACTTTTATTTTATGCAATAAATGAGGTCAGTAGAGGGGTGAGTCAGACTAGTATTTGCTAAGTTGATGGTAGAATGGATTTGGTTGCTATACTAGGATAAGGTATATAAAGTTCTTCTAAGATTAGTATTTATTTGATGTGGTCGCAATATTGTAGAGGTGATAATGATGATTTAGAAAAAATGTTGTGAGTCGTCTATGTTTTCAAACCTCTTGCCAATGACTACTCTATGTTTTGCTTGAGGACAAACAAAAAATTAAGTCTGTGAGAGTTGATATGACATGGATTTTATCACTTTTATACCATGGTATATAAATTATTTAGAGTATATTATATGAGTTTGGAGTCTGTTTAAGAGTGTTTTCAGGTTTTGGTACGTTTTAGAGAACTTTGGTGATTTTGGAGCCTTTTGAGGTGCAGAACTGCATATACGCGTCAGATATTTAGCTATGTATGGAGATCTTTCCATTGCAATATTGAGCTGATATTTTGACAAAAGGTATAGAATTGAGTTAGCTTTCCAATTCCACCGGCTTGAGGTTAATCAGCATACAATAGCAGAAGTTATGCCCACTTTACTGAAGTGTGGCATGTCAGCCTCGCGAGATGAATCTGCCGAGGAGACGAAGGAGAGTCGATTGACGACACAGCCTTGTTGTTGATCGACGGTTATCCCAGAACGCGGGTCGAGTATATTTCAAGACCGACATAATCCCAGAAGCCACCACAAGTTATCAAAATACCCCTGGACTAACCAAAACCATGTTTATGTGTTTTATAAGCTATTGTTGACGGCTACGCTTTCTATACTTTATTTTATTCGTAGTTTTAAGTTTGGAAAAAAAATTAAAACTCCTTCAGAGTTGATCTGGAACTCCATTGGTTTTATCTTTGATTTTTTTATCTTTTATATTATCGAGACTATAATTTGTGTATTGCTTGCATTTCTGAGTTATCATCTTATTAGATTTATTAGATTTAGGGATTCCATGAGCTTAATGTCAAACTGATAATCTATTAGGATTGCTAGGGTTGTTAATAGATCTCTACACCAGGGTAGCTTGTAATATTAGGGTCTGGAATAGTTAGAAAAGCATGACAGTGTGATTGATTGTTTGAACCTAGAGTCATAGGACAACTGAGAGTACGAGAGTGCAATCAATTAGCGGAATCCGATCTCTTCTGTATTATATATCTAGGGGTATTTAGGTTGTATCAAATTAGGTCGTAATGTTTGATTTAAGTGAGCATCAATCGATGCTAGCTCCGTAGCATCAATCGATGGTCTATTCCGAGTTAGCAGTGAGAGTTGTTAACAAAGACTTAAATCATAGATAGATTCATGATTTGATATCTTACTTATTTAAATCGAGTTCTGGAATTGAGTCTATAAAACCTTTAGAATCCTTAAATTGTAGTTTTGAATCTCTTGATTGATAGATCCCTAAGTGAAGCTTTTATCTCTTATATTCTCAAAACCAATCAATCATCCGCTTATTGTTTTGTTTATTGCTTTATTATTGTTTACCTAACTTAATTTTAATATCGAAAGTTTATTGTGTGCCCACTCTCCCTATAAATTTGATCCCTAAGTACTATAATTGAACCTCTTATTTTAGAGAATAAAGTTTCTCTAGGGTTAATTTGAGCATATTAGTGATCGTGAGTCAAAGAGTAACTTTGTTAATCTGGCTTACGAATCTGAAAGCAATCACCATTTTCACGATTTTGAAGCTTCAAATAACGATTCAATGTGCAAAATTAGTTATCGATGGTGATTTAAACCACATGATCTATCGCAAGAGAAAGAAGAGTCTACAATTAGAAGCGTCAAAGAAGAAAATCGATTGAGGTGTTAACTCTCGAACTATGATGCCATGTTAAAGTGTAAACGAGGATGAAGAATATGACCAAAAGATTATATTATTCATCATGATTCTTTTACAACAAAACGCTCTTTATATAAAGTAAGCTAAATCGGATACATTCACCTAATAAGTAAGCTAAATCGGATACATTCACCTAAGTAACATTCTAGTTAGTAGATCAGAACTCTTCTATCTTAATATATTGCTATCCTTTCAGGGTTTTATCGCGTATCAGATCATAGTTCCGCAAAAGTGTGCCTACCCAAAGATAGGGATCTGCCTACGAAAATCTTGGGTCATACTTTGTGTAGGTTTTAGGTCTATTATCATGATGAAAGGTTCTCTTGTGCACCAATTATTAGGGCATGATTAACCCTAAGAGCCCCTTAGGGGTTCTTAGCTTTTTTCTGATTTACAAAAAAAAACAATCGCGGACCGCCACGTGTCAGTGAGGCCCACGAACAGTCCAGAAAGCCCTTGAGAATTGACTCTTGCAGATGGGAGGAAAGGGGTGGTTCTTAAGTTTAGTGTGAATCCCACCTCTTAAGAACTTATCTAAGAGGTGAGGTTAAACATTGTCTTACTTTCTCTAGTGTTGATTCACTGACTCTTATTTTTAGGCTCATCCCACTAAGAAAGAGATGCATGCAATTATTTTACTAAAGGTTTGCACGTCACACATGCATGTGATTTATTTTTTGGTCTAAATGTCAAATGCATGTGATGTTACTATAGTTTCCACCACATGGGTTGCTATGTCTACATAAAGATAGCGTTAAAGGATTAAGTATATGTGCTCTAAATAGTTTGTTTCCATGGCAATTTGTCGAGAGCGATATTTTTTTCCTGGTAAAAGTCAAGAACAATAGTTGTATTGACTATATGTTTGGGGGACCATACATAGTTGGAAAATAAAAATATAAAAAGATGGAAAAAGCTCGATAGTTGCTGTCAATCGCAAAGGATTGGTGAACCATATATGATGATTTTCTTCAAAACGTATTGACGTACATTCGCAAAAGACCCATTCGTGTCCTTTCCAAGAAAACTCAAGTGCAATACATTTTGATATGCACGTACATTTGACTAGTCAACATGTAAACAAGGAAGCTATATGATGTGGCCTCTTCTTAAAAAGCAACAGTTTTTTCTTTTATCTATCCGCTCTCATGATCCATCTATATTATTAAAACAGAAGTACAAATCTAAGAATGCTAAAATTTAGTCATTTATTACAATAGTAATTAATGAAGTTATTGATGTTTTAATGAAGCTACTAATTAGGAATGTTGTCTTATCCAAATTAACTTAATTGATTTATTACACTATAATAAATGAAGCAATTGATATTTTAATGAAGCTACTAATTAGGAATGTTGTCTTATCCAAATTTTAAAATGTTTTATTACATCTTCCTTTTTTTTTACTTTTTCTAATTACTTCATTAATTATATTTATTATAATAATTAACATCACTTATTTTACGTGTTAATCTTAATAATTTCATATGTTTAAATAAAATTATTTCATTCATGACAAAGATTCCAACCGGTTAATAAATAGTTTTTATTTATTCACATTCATCCAAGTATCCATCCGAATAGAAATCAGTTTTATGATATCGTTTTTTTTGTTCTAAAACTAAACTACATGTAAATATTATAAATTTCTAGACGGGGTTTGAGTTGATCCTTCCGGGTTCGGGTAGGTTCATATTATAAATTTCTATACGGGGTTTGAGTTGATTTAAATTAACATCCGCTCGGTGAGCGGGTCCAGCTCTAGTTCAATCTTAAAATAACACTTACTAATATAAGAGAGGATTAGTTACCACACTACTTAAACCAGATTTATAATGTTTTTTACTGGAAAATCGCATAACAAACCTTCAAAATATCACTCACTTGCACTTTAAATCTTGAAGTTTTTTCATTATCACTTTAAACCTTCAAATTGATATTTGTATCACAAAAAACAGTCAAAGTAAAAAGATCACATGTTTAACCGGTAAAAACGGTAATTCATCAAAAAAATTCCAAAAATTAATTATTTAATTAATAAAATAAATAAAATTTTTAAAAAAAAATCAAAATTAAGTTTAAAAATCGGAAAGATAAATAAAAAATCAAAAAAGAAAATAAATATTCACAAAAAAAATCAGAAATTAAATAAAATTGAATTCTCAAAATATATAAAAATTCAGAAAATAAGAGAAAATTAAAATATTAAACTGAAATACATAAAATTAAATTCAAACAAAAATTAAAAAAAATCATAAAAATAGAAAATTCAGAAATTCAAAATAGTTAAATAAAATTACAAGATTATGTTTTTCAAGAAATTTTTTGAAACCATGATCGTCAATAATTATATGTTTTAAATTTTATTGTCATCAGTTTTTTCAAAAAAAAAAAAGAAATCTTTGTAATTTTATGTGATTTTCAATAAAAACTAACATATCATCTGTTGAAAATAAAAATTTCAAATATATTACTTTTGATGATGATAGTTTCAAATAGTTTTCTAAAAACATAATCTTGTAATTTTTAAAACTATTTTAAATTTCTGAATTTTCTATTTTTTATGATTTTTTTTTAAATTTTTTTTTGATTTTTATTTAGTTTTATGTATTTCAGTTTAATCTTTTAATTTCTCTTAGTTTCTGAATTTTTTATATTTTTGAAAATTCAATTTTATTTAATTTCTGAATTTTTGAATATTTGTTTACCTTTCTGAATTTTTATTTAACTTTCTGATTTTTAAAATTAATTTTTGATTTTTAAATTTTTTTATTTATTTTATTAATTAAATAATTAATTTTTGGAAACAAATCTGATAAATTACTGTTTTTACCGGTTAAACATGTCATTTTTTTTACTTTGAAGGTTTTTTGTGATACAAATGTCAGTTTGAAGGTTTAAAGTGATAGTAAAAAAATTTCAAAATTTAAAATGCGAGTGAGTGACACTTTAAAGGTTTATTATGGGATTTTCTCTTTTTTTTTACTAATGTCAAATATAGCTGAACACAAACTTTAAATATAATTGTAGTTTTGCTTTAAATGAGATTTGAGCTATGAAAATGAAAATGGTGTAGGACATTCACAGGTCTCATCTACCACTTGATAACGTTAATATGAGCTTAAAAGCAACTTGGTCTAATACTAAGCTTTGACATTTATACCCATAAAAACTTGATCTAAGCTAAAATATGCTTATAAAATGAACGATACATGTAGAAACTGTTTGGACTGTGATGCAGCGGCATCTTCACTAGCACCAATGTAATCATAATTTCAATATGTTTTCTTTTATGATAAGGTTTTGGAACCGTTTTTTTTTTGTTTGGATTAGTTTTTTTTCCCTAAAAAATAAGGTTTTAAAACTTTTTCTTTTCTAGTTTTAGATAGTCATGAATTTTATTTATCTATATAAAGAGCTGGAGCTCTCATCATGTAAGCATGTTTTTGTTTAATAGAAAGCCTTTGATTTAAATTTTGTTTCGATTTGATTAAATTCATGAAAGCAGGAAGTTTGTCTCAAGAAGCTATCGAAAGAAACTCTTGATCGATCTAAGAACAGGTCTCTTGAACCTCTATCGTTCTTTGATCGACCGTTCATCCAATTGTACGCTACGCCAGGTTGGTATCAGAGCTTTGCTACGCTCCAATTCCATCTAACCTCCTATAATGGTTCGCAAGACACGTTCTCAACAACCAGTTGATAACGATATCCCAGCTACTCATCAATCCATCAAAGATCTCCAACAACAAATCGCAGACTTCACCGCTGTCGTTGTCGCACTCACAACACAACACACTAACCCTAGACACCGCCATCGCCAAACCGACCAGCTCTCCAACTCTGACGACTCTGATAATGACTCCAACCCCCTTTGCTCCACTCCGCCACAACCGCCAACGTCCCAAAAACTCCGACTTGGTTTCAGACGAGGAGATCAACAATTCATCATGGAAGTCTAGTGTCAAACTTGATTTCCTCGAGTTTCATGGTACTCCCGTGGCTGAAGAACTTCTAGATTGGATTGTAACCGTGGAAGAAATCATAGAATTCAAGCAAATCTCATCCGACCAATGTGTTTCCCTTATAGCAATCCGTTTTCGCGACCGAGCAGCAGCTTGGTGGTCACAAAGCAAGACTACTAGGGCACGACTTGGAAAATCAAAAATCTCAACATGGGATAAACTGAAGGGTGAGATGAAGAGGAAGTTTTTTCCATATAACTACGATCAACTAATGTTCCAAAAGTTTCAAAACTTGAGGCAAGGAACACGATATATTGATGATTATGCCAAAAATATTTTTTAGATGATCAATCGGGTGGAACTTCAGGATTCGGAACAACAACTGGTCATGAGATTCGTGGGAGGTCTACGCCAACAAATTCAATTCACTTTGAATTTATTTCGACCTCAATCCATCTGCGACTTAACCATTGAGGCACAAACTCGTACTGGATCCCAAGCGTGGGGAACATATCGACCACCTCGCCCTACCACAACAACTCCATCAGTTACTCCTACCGACACCACAAAGACAAAATCAGCCATTGTACCCATCGACCCACAAAAACAACCACGACCAGGAGGCCTTCGTTGTTTCTCTTGTGGTGAGATCATTCACCGTCAATCAGCCTGTTCAACTAGAGCTCGTCGTGGTCTACTCCTTGAGGAATAGATTGTCGACCATGATGGTCCTATCTACGACGAGGATGATCAATGTGATACAGAAGAACTTATAGCTGATTCCGGACCTTTATTGATGCTTCGACGTTCTTGCCTTGCTCCTTATAGTTCTCCAGCCAATCCACAACGAAATAATCTTTTCCATTCCAAGTGTACCATCCACGGAAAAGTTTGAAACTTTATTGTTGATTCAGGAAAGAATGTAATTTCTGCTGATGGGGTTAAAAAGCTTTTCTTGCCTGAAGAAACCCATTTATCACCTTCCAAGCTTGCATGGCTACAACAACACAATGACTTCCCTGTCACCAAACGCACAACGGTGTCCTTTTCTATTGGCGATACTTATCACTATAAAAATTATTGTGACATAGTCCCAATGGATACTTGCCATTTACTCTTAGGATGACCTTGGGAGTCTTATCGACGTGTCATTCATGATGGGTTCCTTAACACTTACAGCTTTCGGTTTAATAATCGAAATTCTGTACTCCAACCATCCCCACCGCCCTCTTTGCCCTCCACACCCGCACCAGCAACCCCACCAGTGACATCATCCACACATGTGCTCCACCTCCAACGTGCTCCATTCGAAAGCCTCATGCGCGATACAGGAATGGTCGTATTCCTCTTTTCTTCACCAGCCTCTCATACCACACCATCCATTCAACCACAACTTCAGGATATTCTCACAGAGTTTGCCGATGTCTTCCCAGATGAATTTCCCTCCAGATTACCTCCATTGTGTGATATACAACATCGCATTGACTTAGTCCATGACGCCTTTTTGCCTAATCGGTCCCACTATCGTATGAGTCCGTCTAAACATGAAGAACTTCATCGACAGGTCAAGGAACTTCTAGAGAAGGGTTTCCTACGTGAGAGTTTTGAGTCCTTGTGCAGTTCCAACACTACTTATTCCTAAGAAAGATGGAACATGGCGGATGTGTGTAGATAGTCAAGTTATTAAGAAGATAACAGTTTGGTATTGATTCCCCATCCCACCCCTTGAGACTTACTCGACCAAATTGGCTATGCGTCAATTTTTTCCAAATTGGACTTGCGAAGTGGTTATTATCAAATATGAATCCATCCAGGAGACGAATGAAAGTCAGCTTTCAAGACTTGTGAAGGCCTGTTTGAATGGACGGTCATGCCATTTGGGTTGTCTAACGCCCCTAGTACATTCATGCGCGTCATGAATCAAGCATTACAGCCTTTTATTCGAAATTTTGTGGTGGTTTATTTGATTACTTTCTCATCTTTAGTTCCTCACTAACGAAACACATGGAACACCTGCGAGACGTTCTCTCTGTGCTTAGCCGCGACCAGTTCTATGCCACACAAAAGAAGTGTGCGTTTGGCGTCTCCGAAGTTCACTTTCTAAGATATATTGTCTCGACTGAAGGTTTATCCGTATATCCAAGCAAGGTCGACGCCATTCGGTCATGGCCTACTCCGACAAAAATCACAGAGACTCGCAGCTTTCATGACCTCGCCTCTTTCTATCGTCAGTTTGTTTCTCAGTTCAGTAGCCTTATGTCTCCTATCACTGATTGTATTCGAGATGGAAAATTCTCATGGACTCCAGCAGCTGACCAAGCATTTTATATCATTAAAGAAAAGCTCTGCTCCACGCCTATATTGACTCTTCCTAACTTAAACGAGGTCTTTGCGTTGCATACGTATGCTTCTAAAACTGGTATAGACGCGTTTTAAGCCAAAACAATCGCCCTATTGCGTTTTTCAGTGAAAAGTTATCCAACTCTCGTCTTCGTTACAGCACATACGACGTCGAATTTTATGTCATTGTCCAAGCAATAAAGCATTGGTGTCTTTATCTATTTCACCGGGAATTTGTTCTCTACACTGACCATGATGCCTTAAAACACCTCAGCACACAGGACAAAGTTTCATCGTGACACGCTTCTTGGATAGCTTACCTTCAGAAATTTACATTTGTTATTAAGCATACATTGGGGTCATCTAACTGGGTGGGCAATGCCCTTAGCCGTCGCCATTCCTTACTCGCCACAATGCATGCCACCGTCCCGGGTTTCAGCTCATTTGTTGACCTCTATACATCTGACCCCTTCTTTAGGAAGATTTTTGCTGATACAACCGCCGGCCTTCCTTCCCCGTACACACTATGTGATGGTTTTCTTTTTCGCGACAACAAGTTTTGCATTCCGTACTATAGTTTACGCCTCAAACTGATTTCAGAATTGCATCAAGAGGGACATGTTGGACGTGATCGAACACTACATCTTACTTTTGGCCCTTCTTACGCCGTGATGTAGAGCGTTTGTCGAACGGTGTGTTCCATGTCAACAAGCCAAGGGCCACACTACTAATGTTGGTTTTTATATGCCTTTACCGGTTCCAACTCAGCCATGGACGGATATCAGTATGGATTTTGTGATTGGCCTTCTGCGAACTCAACGGGGATTTGACTGTATCTTCGTTGTTGTGGATCGATTCTCTAAAATGGTGCATTTCATTCCATGCAAGAAGACAACGGACGCTCTTCAAGTTGTCATACTTTTCTTTCGGGAACTATACCGCTTACATGGTCTACCATCGTCCATCGTCTTTGATCGTGATTCACGTTTTCTCATTCACTTTTGGCGTTCTCTCTGGAATTACTTGACACCAGCTATGAGTTTGGCCTATCACCCTCAAACCGATGGCCAAACTGAGATCGTTAATCGGTCCCTTGGTAATCTCTTACGTTGTTTGGTGGGCGATGTTGTCAAAACTTGGGATTCACGTTTGCCACAAGCAGAGTTTGCTCATAATCGGTTTATCAATCGGAGTTCTTGTTTTAGTCCTCTTTCAGGTCATCTATGGTATACTACCTCGCGCCTCGGTCGACCTTTCTTGCCTCCCGGATCGTACTCGTCCTCATGGAGATGCGTCTGGCTTTGTCGAGGCCATCCTTGATACGCATGTCAAGACAACACAACATTTGGAAGCATCAGCAGTCAAATACGAATCTGCAGCTGATTCCCATTGTAGACGTTTAGTCTTTGACGTTGGAGACTTGGTATGGATACACTTGACTCGCGATCGAATGCATGCCCACACCTATAACAAGCTCAAGTCTAAGAAGATAGGTCCTGTCACAATTGCAGCCAAGATCAACGACAATGTTTATCGCCTCAACCTTCCATCCGACATAACCACTTCTGATGTCTTCAATGTACGTTATGTTACCAAGTTTGCTCCTCCGGACATACCATCTGATTCGTGGTCGAATCCTACTCACCCCGGGGGACCTGATGCAGCAGCATCTTCACTAGCACCAGTGTAATCATACTTTCAATAGGTTTTCTTTTAGGATAAGGTTTTAGAACTTTTTCTTTTCTAGTTTAGATTAGTATTCCTTTTCCTAAAAAGGATAATGTTTTGGAACTTTTCCTTTTCTAGTTTTCCTAGTTTTAGATATGTCATGATTTTTATTTCTCTATATAGAGAGTTGGAGCTCTCATCATGTAAGCACTTTTTTGATTAATAGAAAGCTTTTGCTTTAAACTTTGTTTCGATTTGATTAAATTCATCAAAGTAGGAAGTTGGTCTCACGAAGTTATAGAAAGAAACTCTTGATCGATCCAAGAACATGTCTTTTGAACCTCTATCGTTTTTTGATCGACCGTTACCCAATTGTACGCTGCACCAGGTTGGCCATCACAATGTTGAGCTTTTAAGTGTGAATTAATTTGATCAAATTACGTATTTTATAACCTACGATAACGGTTTCTATTTTGGAGGTTTATAGCGTACGCATAATGAGATGATATGACGTACGTACATGTGATATTAAAGAAAAAAAACTTTAATATTGATTTTTTTACTTTTTTATTGTTTTATAAAATACTGCTAATATTCGGTGCCTACTAGCTCGATTGTTCGATCGACTCTTCTTAAGTATGTTTTTTTTTTTGCTAAAACTCTTCTTAAGTATGTTCCTAACCAAAATTCAAACTGGATCACCATCATTAACTAGGTCTTTAAAATTTGTGATGATGGATGAACAGATTGTTTGGGAAGTATAAAGTATCTTCTCTAAAAATAGATGTGACATAGGTTGCTGGTGTGGTCTTCGACGAATTTCGCATTCCAGTAAGACCGGATTCTTATGTTGTACAGTGGAGTAGTCAACATTTGTCAGGCATACATGAAAGCAAACAGCTCTATTTTATTTTTATTTTTTGAGAGAAAACGAACAGCTCTATTGATGCATGCTATATAAAATTACATATATGATGCATGCTTTTTTATTAGGGACTTACATACAATTATTTCAATGCTACCAAATACGAATGCGAGGCTAATATAAAAAAAATATTACCATAACTAAATAACATGGCATACTTGTGTCTTGAGTCCGCAATAAATATTATCTAAAACGCAAATTTTTTAATAAATTTATTTAATAAATTCGAGAAGGGGGATATGATTTCGGTTACAAGCGTAGATTCGAACAAAATTCTCAAATCAAAAATTACATCTAGCTAGCTTCGCTCGATCCATATCTCCGGCGAGTTCCACTAGGTCGGTTTCGCAATCGTTGAGAGTCGAGTGCCTTTCTCAACCATCAACGATGACCGTAAGAAGGAGAGATTAATCTTGTTTCCTCGAATGTCAGGGTCTTCTCATGTTGTCTCCGGAGTAGCTAGCAAGCGATGAACTTATCTAACTTGTAACCTTGACTGTCATTGAAGCGCCAAGCAAAAAGAGATGGGAGGTTCCAAAGACTCTTACCAGAAGATAATCCCGAACCCGACTGCACACCCTCCTCTCATGCCAATATTGCAAAAAAGTTGATTTCTAGAACACAACCGAACCAAAGACCAAGTAAAGCTCATAACTTGCTTTACGAAAGAAGGCAACACTACCAACAATGGAAAGGACCAAGCGTTGGCACTGGGATATGCCACCCCACCAAATGAAGTCACCAACAAGAAGCCGTAGACCACCTCGACAAACAAAGCTTCCTCGCCATTTGCCGCCATCGAGAACTGATGCAAGGAACCTTGTGCCTGTTTTGAAAAAGCTCCAGTGACAAAAGGAAGCAAAATAAGTGAAGAACAAAGCTAACTCTCTTAACCAATAAGACGTCTTTTCTGCTAAGATTAATGGTCGAAGGAACCCAGTAAAAGAGAGAAACATGAAGAAAAGGTGGAGGAAATGCATAGACACTAGCCATAAACGATTGCACCAAAAAAAGTCCACAACTAGTGCAGCCACCATTGGACCAAATGCAACCTCACATCAAACAACA
>CAJHQP010012392.1:0-12209 GCA_905132765.1 Moricandia arvensis
TCACTACAAGATGCTGCCGCAATACCGACGGCCATTTTCGTCAGAATTTCGTCGGGAAAGGCCATTCCCGATGAATTTCCGACGAAAATGACCGTCGGTATGGTTTCGTCGGAAACTACAATGTTGTCGGGAATCCGTCGGAAATTCCCGACGGCATTCCGACGGACACGAAAGCCGTCGGAAATTCCCGACGGACAAACGCCGTCAGAAATTCCCGACGGACGAAAGCCGTCGGAAATTACCGACGGACGAAAGCCGTCGGAAATTCCCGACGGACGAAAGCCGTCGGAAATTCCCGACGGACGAAAGCCGTCGGAAATTCCCGACGGACCAAGGCCGTCGGAAATTCCCGACGGACGAACGCCGTCGGAAAGCCGTTGGGAATTTCCGGATTTGAATTTAAAAATTGTTTTTTAATATTTTAGTTTTTAAATTTATTTAATTGAAATATTTAAAAATATTAAAATGTAAATATAGAAATTTAAACAAAAATATATTATAGAAATTTTAAAGTTTTACAAAATTAAAAAAAACATTCAAAAAGTTCATAATTTAAAAAAAAACACTAAAACCTTCTAGAAAAAATGTCTTCCATCCTCTTCATAAGTTTTTGATTTAATCTCCTTGTCTCCGTCATCTCCTTTCGATATGCCGCCATCTCAGCCGACTGTTGCTCCATTTGAGCCTATTGTTTTGCCATCTATAAATACAAATACCATTTTTAAAAAATATATAATTATTAGAAAACGTTTTTTTTAAATGTTTTAAAATGTTATATAAACCTTTTTTTATAAATACAAATAAAATTTTTTTAAATGTTTTAAAATATGTATAATTATTAGAAAACATTTTTAAAAATGTTTTAAAATGTTATATAAACCTTTTTTATAAATACAAATAATCTTTTTAAAAATGTTTTAAAATATGTATAATTATTAGAAAACGTTTTTAAAAAAATATTTTAAAATGTTATATAAACCTTTTTTAATAAATACAAATAACCTTTTTAAAAATATTTTAAAAATGTATAATTATTAGAAAACGTTTTTTAAAAAATGTTTTAAAATGTTATATAAACCTTTTTTATAAATACAAATAATCTTTTTAAAATGTTTTAAAATATGTATAATTATTAGAAAACGTTTTTAAAAAATATTTTAAAATGTTATATAAACCTTTTTTAATAAATAAAATAACCTTTTTAAAAATATTTTAAAAATTTATAATTAATAGAAAACGTTTTTTAAAAAATGTTTTAAAATGTTATATAAACCTTTTTTATAAATACAAATAATCTTTTTAAAATGTTTTAAAATATGTATAATTATTAGAAAACGTTTTTAAAAAATGTTTTAAAATGTTATATAAACAACTTTTATAAATACAAATAACCTTTTTAAAAATATTTTAAAATATGTATAATTATTAGGAAACGTTTTTAAAATATGTTATATAAACCTTTTTTTATAAATACAACTAACCTTTTTAAAAATGTTTTAAAATATGTATAATTATTAGAAAACGTTTTAAAAAAATGTTTTAAAATGTTATATAAACAATTTTTATAAATACAAATAACCTTTTTAAAAATATTTTAAAATATGTATAATTATTAGGAAACGTTTTTAAAATATGTTATATAAACCTTTTTTTATAAATACAACTAACCTTTTTAAAAATGTTTTAAAATATGTATAATTATTAGAAAACATTTTTAAAAAATGTTTTAAAATATATATAATTATTAGAAAACGTTTTTAAATATATATATACATATATGTATAAGTATAAGAAAACGTTTTTTTTAAAAAAAATTATATAAATATTTTAACTTTAAAATTCCAAAAACAAGAAAATAAACTAACATTCACAAAAACACAATCAAAACTAATGTAAATCACAACCTAACAACACAAATCTAAGATCTAATTCCTAAAACTATCCATTCTAACCAAAGACCCTAAATTTGAAACCTAAAATCCCTAAACCTAACTTCCAAATTCTCAAAAAACAATTAATAAGAAGAGGGATTAGATACTTACATGATTTGGGATAGAAGTATGAGAGATTTGGGGGATTTTGAGCCGAAATCGGAGAGAAAAGAAGAAGAAATCGCGGAGAAGAAGAAGAGACCCGAGAGGAAGAGAAGAGAAATGGAGAAGGAAGAAGAAAGAGGAAAATATAATTAAAACAAAACCGACGGATAAGTGCCGTCGGGATTCCGTCGGTTTTTTATTTATTTAAAATTCAATTTTTTTTGTTCCCGGTAAACAAATTCCCGACGGCATTCCGACCAAATAGTGTCCGTCAGTAAAAAAGCCGTCGGGAGTTTGTCGGGATATTGTACTTCGCGAGGCTGACAAGTCCCAAAGCAAATAATATGTCCTTTCCGTCGGGAATCCGTCGGGAATTCCCGACGGATTCCCGACGGAAAGGACATATTATTTGCTTTACAATTTTTTTTAACTTTTCCGTCGGAAATCCATCGGGAATTCCCGACGGATTCCCGACGGAAAGGACATATTATTTGCTTTACAATTTTTTTTAACTTTTCCGTCGGAAATCCATCGGGAATTCCCGACGGATTCCCGACGGAAAGGACATATTATTTGCTTTACAATTTTTTTTAACTTTTCCGTCGGAAATCCATCGGGAATTCCCGATGGATTCCCGACGGAAAGGACATATTATTTGCTTTACAATTTTTTTTAACTTTTCCGTCGGAAATCCATCGGGAATTCCCGACGGATTCCCGACAGAAAGGACATATTATTTGCTTTACAATTTTTTTTTACGTTTCCGTCGGAAATCCGTCGGGAATTCCCGACGGATTTCCGACGGCTTTTGGCATTTTATAGTTTTGGGGTTTCATAATATTGTGGATAACTTCATTATATGATAATCTCTGTATATTAATGATTTAGAGGGACTATAACCATTAAAATATTTAAAATAATACCGATTACACAAAGCACTTATTGTGAAAGTAGATTTCCGCAATGTATGTCTTTAAATGTATAAGTGTTAAGGTGATATATAAAGAATATGTCGATGTTCTTCGTTATAATTTTTTAGATGAAAATTTCATTCCTTGTGAATAAATATCCTATTACACACTTAAGAAGTGTCATTTCGACATTTTCCGTATCCAAAAAATGACAAAATTAGGCATTTACTCAATGAAATTAGACGGCCGTCGGAAATCCGTCGGGAATTACCGACGGATTCCCGACGGACTTGCATATGTCTGTCGGGAATCCGTCGGGAATTCCCGATGGATTTCCGACGGCCGTCTAATTTCATTGTGAAACCTCAAATTGTCGGGAATCCGTCGGTATTTTTCCGACGAATTACTGACGGAATTCTGACGGATTCCCGATCATGTCCAACGGTAACAAAAATCGTCAAGATTTCGTCGGATTTCTGTCGGTATTTCCCGACGGAAGAGATGTTGTCGGAATTTCGTCGGTTTTTTTTTGACGAAATTCTGACGAAAAAAAAAATTACCATTTCGTCAGGTAGCCGTCGGAATGTCGTCGGTATATTCCGACGGCCGCGCTCTCCGTCGGAATGTCCGTCGGGAATTGCCCTTCTTTCTTGTAGTGATTGTTTGTGCTTAATTTTTTCCTCTTCCAAGTTTTGTTTCAGTTCCTTGAGAACATTATTTTGTGCTGGGTTAAGAAACTATCTTAACATTTGATATGCTACAATCTTTTGCTACTGTGGAATAATCAGGTGCTTCAAATTTTTATTTATATTGTCAGTGTGACTGTTTTATTTTATGTTTTCTTCATTTTTGAATGACATACCCTCTTGGTCTACGACCACTTTTTGTTTTGTTTTGTTTATGCGTTTTTGATGTGTTGGGTCTTCATTATTTTGTTATCTTAGATTGTGCTATACAAAACCTTTATTTCTCTTCGTGCTTCATGGTGAACATAGTTAAGCAACCATACTTTCTTTGATTAGTTGTAAAAATTGTTATAGACTCATTGCAAGTGTTCTTAAATTAAAATGTTTGTTATTATTCTCTCTTAGATATCTACAAGGCAATTAGAATTGTCAATTGGGTTGGACCATACCTAAACGGGTGTGTCCAATTAGACATTTATTTTTTGATCCAAAACATCCACACCTATATTTAACCCAATTCCATTAATAGTCAAACCCAACATTAACCATAGTAAATAACCCAAACCCACCCATTTATAAGTTAATTTTAATATTAACTCAAATTAATTTGGAATCAATCTATATACACTAAATTTAATAAGTTATACTTTATCAAATATAAGTAAAGTTTTAAATCCAACTATAAAAAGTCAACCATAAAAATTATAGAAAATTTTAAAATCAACCATAAAATTTTAATACAAATTTGATTTCCCGCAAAAAACAAAAGAAAATAGTTTTTTTGCCAAAACTAGTAAATCACGTTTTCCCGCACAAACGTAAAATCACATTTTTCCTGTCTAAAGAAGAAAATTTTGTTTTCCCGCCAAAACCAATTTTTTTCCCCCGTCAAAACCGTAAAATCATGTTTTTTTTTGCAAAAAACGTTAAATTTTCTTTTTCCGCCAAACCGTAAAATCATGTTTTCTCGCAAAAACGTAAAATTTTGTTACCCTGCCAACATCTAACAATTTTATTTTTCCACCAAAACCGTAAAAATACGTTTTCCTGCCAAAACCTTAAAATTTCATTTTTTTGACAAAAACGTAAAAGTTCGCTTTCCCGCTAAAATTGTAAAATTTATTTTTTCCGCAAAATCATAAAAACATGTTTCCTCGTAAGTAGTAAAATTTCATTTTCCCACCAAAACCGCAACATCATTCTTTTCTCTCGCCAAAACCGTAAAATTTTGTTTTCCCCGCAAAACCGTAGACATGTTTTCCCGCCAAAAACGTAACATCATGTTTTCCTGCCAAAATAGTAAAATCTCGTTTCTCGCCAAAACTGTAAAAAGATGTTTTCCCGACGAAACCGTAAAAATTCATTTTCTTGCCAAAATCTAAAAAACATATTTTCTTGCCAAAACCATAAAATTTCATTTTTTCGTTAAAATAATAAAATCATGTTTTGTCTCCACAACCACAAAAAGAAATCATTTTCCTGCCAAAATCTAAAAAACATATTTTTCCCGCCAAAGCCATAAAAATTTCATTTTTCTGTCAAAATAGTAAAATCATGTTTTGTCGCCACAACCGTAAAAAATCATTTTCCTGCAAAAACCATAAAAATACGTTTTCCGCCAAAACCATAAAAATACGTTTTCCCCAATAACATAAAAAATGTTTTCTTATCAGAACCGTAAAACATATTTTTTGTCAAAAACATAAGATCACAGTTTTGGCGAGGAATACGACAGGTTTGACGTAAATCTAAAATCACAATTTCTCGTAAAAATAAAAAAATTGTGAAATTGCGTTTTCATCAAAACCATGGATCTTTTTTTTGTTAAAACTGTGTTTTTTTCATAAAAACTATAAAACTATTTTTTTTTGTCAAAATCATGAAAATATATTTTTAGAAGTCCATGGACACTTATTTTCCATTTGATTTTTACCCAATTGGGCCATAGATCAATTAATCTTTTGCTCAGTTGGACTATTTGTTAATAGAGTGTGTCCATAGCCCACCCAAAAATGAATTGGATTGAGTTAGTCTATAGACAATCCGCCCAATTGACACCTCTAAAAGCAATAATTCGATAGTTATTAGAGAATAAGAAGAAAGACTGTAACAACAAGAGTCTACACGCGTCAAATGATTCAAAACTAGAAATATGAGACCAAGAGAAAGCAACTTCAACCGATGAAAGAGAAAGCAACAAGAAAAATCAGCAAATCACAGATAGTAAAACACATAAGAAACCAAGACTCTGATGTGTCCAAGATGCCAGTACATGGACACTAAATTCTTTTATTACAACAACTACAACATAAACCAGCCTTGTCATTTCTGCAAAGCCTATCAGGCTATCAGAGATACTAGACTGTCCGAAGGACTATGAGGACTGTGCCCGAGGATCAAGGACGCCACAAAAAAAAAGCTCATCCTCTCATTGCGGCCACAACACAAGCTTCGAAGCTTTAGAGGCTGCAAAGCTTGATCAGAGATTACAGACCAACACTCGAGTCTTGATTTTGGTTTAGAAGCTCATCAACAACACACTAATCCCATGACATCTGTGATGAAGCTACAAAGAGACCATCAAGTCTCAAGTGGAACTAGAAAAAGGTGGCTTGAGTAGAGAACGGAGACGATTGCTCAGCGGCGCCTATAGTAACACTCAGGTTGTAGAGATAGTCTAAAGTAACGACATGATTCTTGAAACTCATGCCGATGATCATCGTATCGTCTATCATTGTCTGCTTTCAGTTACCCATCATCCACCATTTTCTTAAGTTATTTAAAATTGGAGGGTCGACGATCTATTTTCCCACGAAACTATGATATAGCACCAAATGTCGCTGAAACTATAAAGTTTGAAATCTATTTCCTCCTGAGGACGTAGTTCAATATGTATTTCCCCACAATAATCAAATTAGACAATTTAATATCACTTTATTGTTTAAAGTTAATCCGTAAACTATTTAAAGTTGATAATTAACGAAATAAAATCTAATTAAGAACGATTTAAACCTGATTTATACTCGATTTAAGACCCATACTCATTAAAAAACAGTGATCAGATAATAATTAGGACTGTTTTAATGAGTCTGAGTCTCAAATCAGGTTTAAATAATTCTTATAAAATTGTATTCTAGACTAGTAGTCGGCCCGCGCTTCGCGCGGGTTGCATATATATTGTGTTGCATAATGTTTGATTTTAGTTTCTTAAGGTTGTTGTTTATATTGAAAGTTTATACTTAGACTTATGATTACTGATTGTTTCATTTATAATAGTATTTCAACCGTGGTGATGTTGTTCATGGTTTAGTTAGTCATTTGATGTTGTTCTCAATGGTAATGAATGGTAATCAATGGTAACTGTGGTGATGTTGTTGTCATATTTAACATTGTTGGTGTGCTAGGTTCAGAGCCGGCCCTATTCACTTAAAAGAAAACAATGGTTTAAGGCATATAAAATTTAAGGGGCACATTTACAACTTTTTTTTTATTTGGTGTAATCCTTTTATCTTGCAAACATACATTAAAATATCAAAATTAAACCATACATATTTTAAAATTTTCAATCTTTATTTCTTTGTATTAGTTCACACACTTATTTATATTTAATTTATATTTAATTGTTACCATATTAAATCTTATTTTTTCCGTAATATTTTACGTTTTAGTATCTATTATCTCCTTTTATATTATTTTTAAAAATTAAAACTTCAGTTTGAAGTAGAATATATTTTAAATCATAGTTTTATATATGACAAATCTCTCAAATAGTCTTTTGTTACAAAAATAACCTTCAAGAAAAAATAACCAAAATATGCATTTTATTTTTAAAATTTTGATATTTTTTTTTTTTAATTTTAAACCTCACCTCCAAAACCCCACTCTATAACTCTAACCCTTCAGTCTAGATTAGTTAACCCAAGGGGTATAAATATATATTTACACTTTTTAATGGAGTCTATTTTTGTTATTTTTCTCTTTGAATGCTACAAAAACTTTTTTAGTTATATATTAGGGTATTTCTCCTTTATATATACTCATGTATGTTTTGTGATATTTAAAATTTTAATATGATATTTCTACGTGTTTTATAATATTTAAGCAATTTATTTATAGTTTTAAAAAGTGATTTATTCATTAAGAAATGTATATACATCTTTTGGTAACTTCGATAGAAATTTCTTTTGAAATAATAACGCGTTGATCTAATTGCCACTGAAGCCACAAAGGACTATCTAAATTGATTTTTTTTTTTGGAGATAAGCTCCAATTGCATTATAGGAATTACAAAAAAGGTTAAAAAACTAATTTTTGGCTTATGGCATCAGAGACTCTAAGCACGGTCTGGTATGTTGGTGTTGGGGTGTGAGGTGGTGGTTGTGTTCGGCAAGTTTTTTCATGTATCAATTTTTGGTTGAGAGATCTGGTTTTTATGCATTTGGATGCTCAAGTATTAGTGTGGTGGCTTTTTTCTGTTAATATGCAATGTTCTAAAAAACAATGGACACCTAGACGGGGATTAGCCGCTAGATCTTATAAGACTGCAGCGATCACCCGTCTAGATAATTACAATACTGTAATAATAAATTATATATAGTTTATTATATATAATATACATTATAAAAAATAATATATTAAAATGTAGAATTTTGTGAAATTATTTAATATATTGTTATAATTTATAAACGCTTAACCCGCCTAACTAATAATCTAAATTTTAGGCGTTAGGCCCTGAGTCATCGCCCATAGAACCTTTGTTAGTATTGTGTTGATTGTAGTGCGACTAATGGGTGTCATGTTTTCTTTTTAATAACGGAAAGTGTGGATATTTTTGCGATTCCTTAAACATTATAGTGACATGCAAGCAATGTACTTAAACGTAACAAACCAACTTTGCCGTCTTTTTTTTTGTTGAAAAAACGTACACAAACGAACCCCATGAGGCAGAGTATTGTTGTGCCACAAGTTGTTCTACAACATAGATATTTTGATCGCAGAAAGTGTGATGTTTTGTGTGACCCTAAGATATGACGCGTGGAGACTGGGAGTGTATTTTGCTCTCACTGTTTTTTACGAACTATCAATAAGATGATGAGAAGGAGTCGGTATACTTTTCTATATGTAAGACGTTGTGAGGGAATTAGAATAGATTTGTGTCTCCTACCAGCTGTTTGGTTAACAATATCAGTAAAAGAAAATGAATATAGTTTTCTTGTAGCGGGCGTGTGTTTAAATAGAGAGGCTACATGCACTTTAAAAAAGGGTCAAAATAGCTAAGGTTAGATTTTAACAATTCATAGAATCTATTAAAAAGCATTATAACGAATCAGCTAGCAGGTGAAAAAATATTTTCAGCTATGTTACCATTTATTCTTTTAATACACTTGAAAGTGGAGGCAAACATAGAATCGTTGAAGGAGGCTCTTTCTAAGTTATTTGGAATACAGAGACTGAGAGACAAATAGCTCAAGTATAACTTATTTATTAAGGATTTTTTTTTTAAGAAAACAACAAAAAGCAGCTGTGAAAGTCTGCAACATTCCATTAGGCCCAATAATCTTAAGCTTAACCACTGCGAACAGGTTTTCGGTAGGTTCAGGGGCTATTCCTGGGTTGTCTTCCACCATGAGATGAGTAATGGGTCAGCCGTTGTTGACAGGAGCATCTCTTTAAAGATCTTCAGATGTATTTATATACAGCTCCTGGAATATCATTTCCAGTGTTATCATCACCTCCCAGTGGAAGAGCAAGGATACACATAAGACAATAATGCTTGGAGTGCTTAAACGTAAACTGCTCTGTAAAATCAGTAAAGGGGAGCAGGAGTGCTGGTTGCGATCAAGAATGTGGGATATGGTGAATGACTGATGCTTTGATGAGAAATTAACCTTGAACGCTTCTGCTGGAATGTTAAGGCTCTACCACTATATATCTGAGGCATTGTGAGAGGGCACTGTTATGTGCATCCTCTATTCCGGCGCCTTGGTGGACAATCACAAATAACTAAACAGACTTTCAATTTTATTAAAGCTACACACAAATGACAGAGGACAATTGATGGATGTTACCATGGCTTGAGACACTCCTGCAACAGGAACATTGGTCAGGTTTTTCCTCTCAGCATTGAAAGCCACAAACAGAGCAGAGTCGGATGCATCTGATACTGCCATCTCCACCTGCTACTTGTCATCAAAGAGAGAGACGGCTGGTCAGGTGTTAGGTTTCAGCTGATTTTTCTTGTGAGCATCTTTAAATCATGTATGAAATCGATTGCATCATATATTACCTTACAATGCCTACAGCTTTTTCGTCATGACAGGATCCACACACGAAGGATGAAAGCCCACACTGCAGTTTCCAGGATCAATTGGAACATGAGATATAGCACCACCCATTTGATGTTTCAAAGTTATAAACTTTCCCAGTAATTGGAAACTATGCAGTCTATAACTTTTAGAGATAGTAGGAGGAATACCAAAAGAGCATAAGATGTGGGTGCTGAGTTAGAAACTAACTTGTGGTCGTGAAGTGAGCACATAAGGATTAATATCGGAAAGTGCTAAGATTTCAATCTTCTTGACACCTTCATATGTTTGTCGATCACTTTTAGAAACATGTCTGCTTTTGATATATACGTCAAGATTTCATCATAGTTCACCTTCCATTGAAGGTCCATTAGAACAAAGCTTAGCTCAAACACCGGTATGTCATTGTCAGCTCAGTCACAGTGAAGTTGACATATTGTTTAATCCCAAAGGTTGATCTAAATAACGGACTCAAGAAAGAAGACTCATCAGGTCCAAATGACCAAAAGGTGTTGATAACCATAAAACTAACAAATAAATAATTGAACGGAAAAGGAGATGTTCTTTATGAGTTGTGAGGATGAGGTTTACCTTTTTTGTAGCTGGAGATCGACTGCCTTGAATAGAGGTAAGATGCAGTGAATGAGTTGGTGTGGGGCTAAGGAGTTAAGAAGGTCATCAATGGCGTCGAATCAATGACTTCTATAACGGTTTGGTGGGGAAGTTTCACAAACGAAACAACACGAACAAAGGTCGAGATAAGATTCCTCATGAAGCTTCTTCTCACATAAGCCTCCATAAACTCCATTGTCGGTTGATCTAACTACCATAAGAAAAAGATGATGAGATGAACCCTAGAAACCTAAAATAAATAAGCCATTGTTGAAGAAGAAGTAGTTGACAACCAGTGTTAGCTTTTATTTTATGTTAACAGCCAAAAAACTAAACGTAAGCCCGACATTAACAAACATGATAACCCAAATAATAAGAATTAACCGAAAGCAACGACCCTTAAAGAAATTGTAGACACGTGTCAGCATTTCCTCTTCTTATTTGATGACGTGGCTTCATCAGAAGAGAGAAAAGCCTACTTTATATATATAGATATTAGGGAATATATAAAGCTAATAATAAATGTTCAAATTATTAGGACAATACATGATAGAAACATTAAAAGTCATGACTTTTAAGAGATTTTGTAAATAAAAAACATACACTAAAAATTATATAACTTTTGTTTTAATAATTAAAATAATACAACTTATTAAATGTGAATGTCAAGTTGATAATGTTTTTCTTTGGGTAATATCAATTATAATAGTTATAGGTACGACTGTGAAAAAAAATTCAAACCCAAAAAACTGAACCAAATCTGATCTGAAAAACTAGTATCAAACCGAAACTGAAAATGATTGAATATCCGAATGGGTTCAAAAATTTGGTACCTAGAAAACCAAAAGCGAACTCGATCCAGACCGAAATATTTTGGGTATCCGAATAGATCCAAATCAGATTTATATAATTTAATATATTAGTTATTTCTAAAATTAATATCTAGAAATATCCAAAATATATAAGATATTTTGGAGTTGTCCAAAATACTTGATAATATATATTAGTAGTCATAAGTAATTATCTAAAATCGCTACACAATCCTCAAAACACAAAAATACTTAAAATATCTAGTGATTCTTCATCCAAATATTCAAGTCAAACCAATATGATATATATTTTTTTATTTTTATAATTAAGAAATTTAAATTATACGTGAATTGTAGTTTTTAAAATAATTTAAATGGGTTATCCGAACCCGAAAAGATTCCGCAAAGACCCAAACCGAACCCAAACCAAAATTTGTAAATACTCGAATAGAGTTTAAATCTTTAAACCCGAAAATACGAAACTGGAAATTCACATAGATCCTAACCGAATCCTAATAGTCTCCGAATACCCAGTCCTAGTTATAAAAATTTGAAATATGATTAGAAATTTCAGTGGACCGGATTTTCATTTTTTTTTTGTTTTGTTTAACCAGGTGTTGGGTTTGCGCCCCACCACCTAGGCCCGGTGCCAGCCTTTGTCTGTACCTTTTACGGTCCTGGGCACACCTCCCCAAATCGTGGCCTAGGGACCTCGAACCCCTGACCTCTCGGCCAAGGAAGTACCACTGGGCTATCACGCCTTGGGTCGGATTTTCATTTTCGCTTCAGTATAATCGTATGCTGTGTTAAAATGGTAATGATGGGTTATCATTTAATGCAAACTAGGTGA
>CAJHQP010012393.1:0-12208 GCA_905132765.1 Moricandia arvensis
TTTGGGAATGCTAAGCTATCGGATTACTTATGTTATTCTATCGTGTGTATGTTGGTTTCAGGATCTGATCAGGACCGTGGCAAGGCCAAGGAACCATGAGGACCAGGCTGTGGATGGATGTGTGGGTGGGATAGTATAGTATTGTATTGTAATATGAACTTATGGTAGCCTAATGTGCAAACTGAATGATATGACTACATTGTATGGTTCACATGTTTGTTATTAATAAAAATACAATTTCTCTTATTGTCTAGACTTAGGGTTGGAATGTATGAACCTCACTTGATCGAAAACGACTTAGTAAATTATGGAACATTAAAAGAGAACAAACACCCTATGATCTAGCTAAGTAAGGCCGCGGGTCCATGTTGGGCTTAACAGCCAGGAACGGGTCTTACAATTTTCATTAATTTATAGAGTTTTAAATTTACAGAAGATTTTCTTTTGTGTATTATATATTTTAAAGTTTACTTCTGTTTAAAAGTAAAAAGCTTCACTCTATAGTATATGTATTGATTAAATTTTATAAATAAATTTTTATATTATTCTGCCGTATAAAAATATATACCTTAGATATAAATGCATTTTAAGTACAAAACGACATCAGTATATTTAGAAATATAAATTTTATTGTGAATAAAAATATGCAATACATTTTTATATTTATATAAACTTTATGAACATTAATTATTAATTTTTTATATTGAAATCACATATCTATATAAAAAATTATTATTTTATTTAATTATGTCATATTTTACATTATCTCAACTCAAGACAGTGAAATTTGTTAATTTAACATGATTATTTAGTCCTTCGAGTATTAATTTATAGAATTTATACTACATGGTGATGTAATAGTTAACAAAAAATTTCATTTATTATGCATGCCATTGTTTCATTATATGTCTTTTAATTTCACTAAAACAGCTGCATCTGCCTTCACATGCGAACATTTGGATCACAACAACTCACTTAGTGGCTCAACATCTTCAGTTCAACCCCTTGAGAACACGTTTCTAGACCGTTTTGGAGCCACCTAGTCAGCTGAACCTCTACTTCGAGCTCGCTGACCGGTGTTTCTAATGTAAGTTCGGGAAAGGTTAGAGATGATGATATTATAGCAATCATGCCATCTCCAAGTATGTAAAGATTCTGAATTTTTTTTTGTTTGGTTGCTTTGTCTCTAATCCATTTGATACAATTTTAACCGTAACGTCTGCTGTGCTTCTTTAATAGACTTTTTCTCCTTGCATTTAATACAATTGTTCATATGTACATAGAACATAAAAGAATCACAGTTAAAGGTTGAAAAGCAAGCAGCAGGGTGAATAAGGTCAGCTATGTTTACTAGGCAAAGAAGTGTTCCTCCATGAGCCACGCTTAGTGGCCACTAGCTCAGGTGTCTTATTAGGCTTCTCCATGGCCATCTCTAGATCTAGATTTTCTCCAACCCTGAACTCTGGATGTGCATACGCATTTCGAAAGAAAGCCTTAAGGTTTAGGTTTGGCTCACGTGTGCGTTCCAGTGTATCTTTGATCATGGCTTCCTGATAAAGACAAAGGTAAAAAAAAGATAGCTAAGATGTACTGCTTTAAAGCTACTGCTAAAGATCCTCAGTTGATTTTTGACTAACCTTTAAAGAGTATGTGACAAAGGCAGATTGGTAACGACATTTGCAGTGCACGTGGAACCCAATGGTTAGAACCGGAAGTACCAGAAGAAAAGGAGTAGACTTATGAGCTTGTTTCGTGCTTAATAGACCCATCAAGAGCAGCTGCGAAACGATCAGTGCGGTCACCACGCGTCTGTGAACATCAGGCCAGAACTTCCCTGCGCTCTCATACTTTTGGTTATACACGTTTATAACCTGCATGCAAATGAACTCTTCATTGTTACCTAAAGATGCTCCAACTCTAGAGGAGAAAAAAGGATTCAGTTATTCTAACCTGATGACGGTACACTATGTAAGCCAGGGCGAAGAAGAGGATGATAAAGGGAAGAAGGATGGGGCTAACTGCTGCATAAACTAGACCAAGAAGGAAGTAGAGTTGTATTTGAGGCTCACCAGTGTTGAATCCTATGGTTCCAGGATCAGTTGCTTCTTCCCTATCTTTCTCTGTTCTAACCAGGAAAGAGTTCTTTAGATGATAGATTATGAGCGGCTTCAACCTCAGTATCTCCCCAGCAACTCCTGCCCATCCATCCACCATTATATATGTCACAAAGAAGGTGGCTTTTATTGGAATCGAGACGCCAATTGTCTTTGCAATACTGCATTAAAAACAAGTCAGAACATGTTAATTCGGGTTTATCATAGACTTCCAACACTTCCAACTTAAAATGAACGATAAGTGGATTGACGCGAATCTCTTATAATATTAGTACTGGTCTCTTTAAACTTCCAGTGTACAATCTCAACAGACTTAAAACTAGATAAGGAGAGTGTCTAAAGAACTATACTCGTTTGCAGACTGGTTAAGGAAGCCGTTGAGCTGTTGAAACGCAGTCCCAGTGACTATGCTTCCAAGGAAAACATTGATGAACTGGAACATGTAAAATCTACTTGCTGCTCTTCTTTCTAATGAGGATGTGCTGATAAAACCTTCGAATTTCGACATTTGCATCAATATTCTTGGGAGCAACATGAGAAAGATCTTCAAAGCAATCCCTGGAAGGAAGCCTTGAATGATCGACTTGAAAAACTTCCTGTCCACATAAGAGAGATTCTATCAACAAGACAGAACAAGATTGATATTATTTATGGGAGATAAAGACAGAGACATACACTTCTATAAGGGGCTTCAAGAATGGAAAATTCTTCTCTATCCCTTCAATGTTGGCGAGTGACTGTACAAATGCTATTGGGATCATGAAGAAGAAGGTGAGGAAGAAGTATGCCACGGCGACTATGATCCTCCTTATCTTAAGATCCACATATGGCAATGCCAGATTATCATAGTAGATGTCACATGGCTCTGCAGCCCACTCGGTGAGCCACTCTGTTGGATCTCTTGACTGTTGAGTTTGCGCACAAACCGCTGCTCCCCAACGGCTCTTGAAAGACACAAAAGCTGCAGGTACTATCGACTTTGTCCCGGTCCTTAACCTGTGCTTCTCCTCAGTTATCTGAAACATCTGAAGTTAGTTTTGACAGGAGACTAAAAGCAAAAAGGCATATAGTAGTAGCTGAGGTGAACGCTTTACTTCTCTGGTTAGACTCTCTACCATGGACGTGTAGTACTTGATTCCATCAACTTCTTCACCGCAACAGCCAAGAAACCCCATCTGCTTTGCAGACAATAAAAATGAGTCTTCAAGAGAAACATCACTTAAGCTTTTTTTTGCAAATGTGATTTTACTTACCTTTATTACTGGCCTTTCAGATAGATTTCTCATGTGTTTGTTAATATTGTAATCAAGCAGATTCTGGAATTGTTTCCTTGTCTGAACCAATTCAGAGAGTTTAGTTGCGTCATGGACTGCCTGAGTTAAAGAAAATCAAGAACAGTCAACCCAGGAAACTAAGTCAGGAGATGGATATATATATATCAGAAAATCCAGATAAGATTTTACCTGGAAAGTAAGGTAATGATCTGGATGGTTGACCTTAAAAAATGCTCAACAAGTTCACATATTGATTCATGAGGATCTTCAGGAATGTTTCTTACCAGCACCTACCATTAATGAAGAAGTTTTCAGAATGATTCTATCAAAAGGTAAACTCAAGAGTTATCAAAAAAGTTTCATTACAGTGAACTGGTTAGGTCTCCTCTCATCATTTGCAAGAAACTGTAGCCTCATTAAAGCTATATTTTGATACTCTCTCTTCAGCATAAAGCATGTCCAGAAGGTGATTGCATAAGCCATACACAAATGCACCCAAAATCTACAAGACCAGTGTAATCACAACATTATTACACTATTGGAACAAAGAAAAAAGCACCAAAGTTGGAAAAAAAAGTATATCTCACCTGTCAGATCCATTAGGTATATTTGACAAAGAGAGCTTATCAATATCACTGTAACTTATATTAGAATGTTTTAACCCATCTAACCCCTTGTTTGTCCAATTAACAGGCACCATCGTTGTAAAAGCAACACAAGCTATAGGGAAAAAGATCTTGAGCCTGCAAGTTAAAACCATGTGGTCAAGTAAAAGAGCTTTGGAGAAAAGAGAAGAGCCTTTGTGAGGTTATATTTATATATACCCGAGTAAATAGATCCTCAAGTAGACAACAGAATCAAGTCCAGCGTGATCAACGAGCTCAGGTTCAGGCATTTTAAGTGCTTCAGGCATCCAGTTGAGGAATCGAACATAGGACCTGAAGTCCAAGTTGATGAACTTGCTTCCAAAGCCACCGGTTTGTATAGAGCTAGTTCTAAGGCCCTTGAGATACCATTTAGGGAAGTAGACTCTGTCATTAACTGGTTGAATCCTGAGTATTGCGAAAGCTATCAAGAAAGCAATTGATGTGACTATATTGATTGCTGCTGCTACTCCAATCTCGTTTATTGTAGCCATGGAAGTGTGAAAGATACTGTACTGTCTTTACCTTCCTGGAAAAAAACAAACTAAGAAAGAAGGATAGATTCAGACAAAACTGGGGAACTAAAGACTAAGAAAGGACAGATTCAGACAAAACTGGGGAGTTAAAGATTTTTGAGAGTTGATGATGTAAGAAAGAAACAAAAACTTGTAAACTTTCTCTGTTTCTGTTTAATCCAAAGAGCATCCAAACAGAGACAGGAACCATCGGTCACAGTCACTAAGAACACTGAAGAAACAAGATTTGCTTAAAACCAGCTTTGGTTATAAAACAAAACAGATTCTATCTTTCGTTACCTTCCAAAAGAGGTAAAAACAAAGCTTGCTTGGTCTTCTTGAAAGTAAGATTCAGTCCAAAACCGGTTCAGATATTTGGAGAAGAAGGTTGTATCTATGGAGATTTACGAAGAAGAAAAAACACAACTTTTCTTGTCGGGTTTATAGGAAATATGTATGAAAATACTTTGGATAAAAGATTACTGCGGCGCATTCATTGTTTATAAATCCGTGAAGGGAAGAAGAAACTGTTGCGCACTTGGCAAAACGTGAGCCTTCTGTATATATTAACAGGAAAAACAAAAGAAAAAGAAAATTAAGATGCTTTTTGGTATACGAAAGAGACCGGAGAGTAAATCAAAACCGTGACAATGATATTGGAGTGTGTTTTGGAATTGTCTCCCAACGTTTATTTTCCTGTTTTGATATGAAGAAAATAGATTCAAAAAAACTACAACTGGAAAATTTATTGTGTATAAGGCCATTCTTACTAGAAGTCTATATAAAAAAAAGTCTATATAATAAAAGAAATTGTCAAAAATACCATTTTCTTTGTATTATTTTTTATTTTTACCTTAATCACATTTATTTTTTTTAAGAGAGAAAAACACATTTATAATATTTGGGTTAATTATTCTAACACTAAGGTTTAGAATTGAAGGGTGGGGTAAGGTGGGGTAGGGTTTAGGAATGTAAAATTTAAGATTTTAATTAATTTAAAAAAAATTAACTCTTAAAAATAATATGTATGAAAATGTCTATTTAATAAAGGTAAAAGTGAAAAGTGATACAAATAAAATGGTATTTTTGAAAATTCCCCATATAATAATTAAAGTGAAAAACTAATCTGTCTTTGGTGGAAAAAAATTAATACACATATAAAATCATATGATATATGTTCCATTAATGATCAATTTAACAAAAAATATTGTTTGTTCTAAAAAAAAATCAACTTAACTAAAATAAAATTTAACTTTTAGGTGAAATTATATTGAAGAAGCACTTATTTATGAAAGCAAATTATAGGATATATATTTATCACACATATATATATTTGAAAAAAAATTTGTGTAGTTTCTAATTTATAAAAGCATATATTGAAAGATTTCGACGAGAAAAATATATTAATTTATTAGATAGATATTTTGAATATTGAGAATCACATTTCAAGTATTACAATTACTAATATTTGAAATATTTATTTAATAACATAATATTTCTATTTGTGAAATATTTTTGGTCAAAAGCTTCCAATGAATTTGCTTTAACTAGTGGCTCGGATTTTTTATTTGCTTTCTTGATTTAAATATAATATCTTACGTGGATATGATGAAGATATGGAGCCGCCATGACGGTTTTTAGCGAATGTGAACACAAGTTTACAAAATACCACAACCACTAGATTGATATTTTCTAATTTTAATAGTTTTATTTCGGTGAATAATTGAAAATTTTTTGGATCCAAACTGCATTCCAGTATCAGACAGTGACGGTGGATTTTCCAAAATACTTTTTACAGAAAATACACTTACTAACTAAGAAAAAAAAAAAAAAAACAAAATCTCCCTCTCTCTCCTACTTTCTCTTTTTCTACTCTCTCTCCCAAAATCTAATTTCTATCTTTTGTTTGGTTATTTGGCAAATAAGCCATACTTTTTAGAATTCAAAATTAGTATCATCCAACAATATCGATTATTTATATTTGTACGTATACTCTATGTTAGGGAATTTATTTTTAGCGCTCTTTTTTTAAGCTTTCGTACTAATTAACATTTTTAACATTATTTTTTCTTGTAAAAAATGTAAAATTTTAATATCAATTTTTAGATTTTTGACAAAAATAGAATGGTAACAAAACAAAAGAAAAAGCAGAGGAAAAGAAAATAAAACTTAAACACCAATTTGATCTAGTCTAAAATTTGATCTAGTCTAAATAGGAAGAGACACAACAAGCAATAACCGCGACCTATGGACTTCAACTAATATGTACTTATAGCTTGCCGTAAAAAGGAAGAGCCACAATTGTATCGAGTCGGAACCCGATAATTTTGCCATTTCCAATGATCTATTCTTAAAGATTTAGCTCGACCAAAAAAGCTCACTGAAGACATCCTGAGCATCCACCAACCCGAACAGACGACAGCCACACTCGAGGTCCAACATCCGCATCAACTTGAAGAGTGTTATTCGGATAAAATATAGCCTCCAAGGATCGCCACACACCAACCTACACCAAGAAGACAAAGAGAGCAGGCACCACCTTGATAAGGTGGACATGAGGCAGTCCAAGATCAAGTCTCTGAAGCCGATCAGCTCAGTACACATGGCCACCAAGAAAGATAGTTGTGGTTGACAAGACCAACTTCTATATTCCTCTCGCGCACCCACAACGGAGAACCCGTAGCGGACCTTCTAGGTTGGAACCAGACACATCCCATAGAAGAACTACTCAAGATTATTCTATATATACAACTAGAAACCGAACAATAAGAAACCGGGTCAGAGAGAGCCGCTGAATACATCTCAAACTGAGCTCGTAGGACCTGCACAATGAGATTAGAAAGGCAGCACAGCCGTAGCTATCATGAGACAGATACGCTCCTGGAAAATGCTAACCCTCCCTACATTACCACCAAGGAGTCGCTAAGTTCACTGACCAACCGAACCCACAACCTCCAACACTGTACGCCCTCTACGAGAACCGAAGAAGGTAAATCGATTGCTGTCAAGATGCTGAAACTGGTGGAAAAAAAAAAGAGAGCCAAGAAGGGAACACGAGCTCGATCCACCTAGAAGCTTGTTTACTAAGTTTCGGTGGTGATGTCCAAAACATATTCTAGGAAGCAAAGACTAGATGAAAGGGGGGGAATAGTATTATATGAGGCAGCTATAGACGAACCACAATACCACGCGCCACCACTTTTAGACCCAACACACGCCGACATCGAAGGCTAAGTGCACATTCGAGCAAGCAAATAACTTCGAGACTTGACTTCTGACCGTCTGAGTAGAAACACATAGTGGGACAACAAATATGTCATTTATTCCGACTATTATTTTTTTTGTTTTTATCACTAATTACTAAATAAATTTAAAACAAAAAGAAAAAGGTGGGACACATTAGTGACCACACCTAAAACTAAAAAGAATCTAATATGGCATCGTTAATCTGTTCTTTCTTTATTTAGATATATGTGTAGTTAAGAAAAAAAACTGTTTTTGTTTGGTTTTAAAAAAACAGTTTTTCTCGATTTTTGTTACTACAAATACAAAAACATTTTATTTATATAATACATAAATTAAAGTTAACCAACGGTGATAGCTCGATGGTAATTTTTTGAGGCACGATATTATCCATATCGGTTATGAGTTTGACTTTTGCTACGAATTAAATTATCACTATTTGGCTAATTTGGATTTGGACTTCGGTCTATGTAATTAACATGGTGGATCATAAGGGTTAATCGGTCAACTCTATAACATTAGTCAGAAGACATTTCAAAGTCAGATTAAATATTATGATAGCTAATCTATATGAATATGATTTATGGAGGTTTCAACTATATGATTTTTATAATAAATAAATATTTGTTTAAATTATATTAATATAAATAATTTTATATCTTTAATTATTACAAAGCTATGATATAAATATTTACAATAAGATATACTTATAATTTAAGTTTATATAAGATCGTTTAAACGAGAACCACTATGAAATTAGATGAGGAAATATCGAATATGATTTACAAAGTTTTTCATATATATAAATAATATTGTAAATTAAATAAATAGTTGTTTAATTTATAATAGTATCACTGATATCTTAATTTATAAATTAAATAAAACACTTTCAGATATCTTAATTTAATTTTGTTTAAAGACGACTACCACAATTATATTTTATGAAAATAAATTAATGGGTTATAAATCTCAGTAATAAATAAATTGTGATATATAAAATATTTTTTAATGAAATTATATTTTAAAATTTGTATTAGTATCAATGTTTTGAAGTTTGTAAAATTTAAATATATTATATGTATCATTATACATGTCATCATTCATACTTTTTTGAACTGTTTATTTTAGACGAACCACAATATTCGCTTGTTCCACACTGATCATTCCATTTTTATCATTCAAAGCCTATATATTATAATATAGTTTAAATTTATGATGTGTGACTTGGGTTGATATATTTATTCTCTCTCAAACAAGGACCACTATTATCTTCTCTCATATACTTTAGCTATCTTTAAGAATATTTCTTCCACAATTGAATTTTCAAGATCTTTTTTATTTGATTGGTCTCTGCCATATATATCATCTCATTCATATTTGAAAGACATTTTGTTTTTTTCGCATACCTTTTGTCATCCGCTCTGATACCCCAATTGTTGGCTTTGTAAAATTATGTCAAATTATCTATTGTTCGATTAGTATTATTTTAATTTTAGATGCAAATCTACATAGATTTAATTTTTGGTTTCTTCTTAAAAATACTTGTACTAATCAAAAGTTAACATCTTATTATATGTTAGGTATATTTATCTAAACTTCTTCTCGTGTATATCTTGAATTGGCATCTAACTCTAAGGTCATATTCTCTAGATAAACTTAGAAATAGTACAATTAAATATTCTTAACTATTAGTGTGTTATAATAAACGTTGAATTAGTGACATGTAATGTTTCTTGTTTCTGTTTTCGTTCTTAATACAAAGGAGAACATTGTTCATCCAAAAAGACCAAACATATATAGTATTTGTTTATAAAGTAATAAAAACATAATTAGTCTTGACCTGAACGATCGTGTGGATTTTTAAGTTCTAATGTTTATGTTATATAATCATAGTTATATAATCAATAAACTAATATAATATAATGTTATATATTCTCGTAATTTTATAATAATATTTGTGTGATTTCTAATATTATTAGTATAAAATTTATAAATTTGTGTACTTTGTAACAATTTATTTTTGCAAAACATTATTAAGTAATAATATTAATTTATATATTTTTTATTTCTAAATTTAAATATATCTGGAAATTAAATTAATGACATACGTAATAGAGAAGCAAATTTTTGGGAATAATATTAAAAGTATTTTACATAATTTTGAATTTTAGTTTATAAAGAGAAAATTAATAAATTTTTATTATTTTTATTATAATTAAAATTTTAGTTAACTAATTTTTGAAAATATATTTTAAAAATATTTTAAAATATTTAAAAAGATTTCTTAGAATTTTCATCAAATATTTATTTGTATTTCAAATAAAAATTAAAAGATATGAAAAAATTATAACTAAAATATGCAAAATTTAATATAATTTTTAAAGATGATCCAAATTAAAAAATCACACTTTAAAAAAGTTATAACTTCTATTTTAATAGTATAAGATATTCATTATTACCCATACTCAAATTTGTAGAATACACGTTGGTAAACGTGAATTGGTTAATGCTATCATTAACTCTACCACTAATAACCTTCAATATGTTTCCAGTTAGATGTGCGTTTAGTCCTTGAATAAACTAAGAAATTAGCTTCTTCTTTTTGAGTTAAAGCTACTTACTATCAATGGACACATTAAACATTCATCATGGAGGAATGCGTGGTTAGAAACTAATCTGCTAATTGAAGGCAACTTTTATATTATTTTATTTAGATATTTGTTTTAAACTTCTTTTCGCCTAACTTGCAAAGTACAAAAGCTCTTCCTCACTACCATATTTTCGACCATAGAAAAAAGTGGATTGAGAAAGGAAACTTGACAAGTTAGCTTTTTTTTTTTAAAACTAAAGCAAGTTAGTTTTTTTAAAAAAATAATAAAAACAATGACAATCCATCATTGTCAGTACTGTTGACCCACTGTGATATACTTTCTTCGCTCAAATTATGTTTTGGAGTTTTTTCTTCTTCGTTTATAATTTTCCTTCTTTTTGCTATTATTGTGACGTTACCACTTGTTTTGTTGTATAAATTTAGAACATTTTTGTTTCGAATTTTGACTTTCAAGGAATCATAAATAATACGGAACTCCTTACAACCGATATTCTTCTCTGTTCAAACAACAATCAATTTTTCAACATTACAAGAAACCAAAGTTAGCTACTCTTGCCATGAACAGCAATCTGGTGAATGTCCATCTCCTTGAGCATCACAGATCGTCCACAAGAATCACAAGGTGCAGTTCTTGAACCACAAGTACTCTCATGTTCAGACATACCTCTCATCCTGTCTCTAACATCAGCTGCAGCGTTACCCGCTTCCACCATATCTCCACAGAACCTGCAAGCGATTAAACGAAGAGGACAATCTCTTGCTTGATGTTGAACCTGCAACAAAATCACAATCTCATGTTTAAAAAAAACACAAACACAAAAACAAGGTAATGAGATAACAATGACAGTTTCAGATACGCACCATCTGTTCTTTCTCAAGCACTACCCCACAGCCACAACTGAGTGGTTCATGGAAGACTTTCAAATGTTTCTCCATCTCTGTTGGCTGCAAAGCTTGCCCACATTTTTCACAGTGCAAATGGTTTTTCGCCTCCTCTACTCTGAGAACAATTCCACATCCAGGATGATTACAAACAACATTGTGTCTACTACAGTACACCTCGTGCAACGCAATACTCCTACTTGGAATCGAATGCTTACAGTTCCTACACTCTACCGTATCAACATCTGATGAAGATGACACAGCCCGTTCCCCGACCTTAGCTCCACTACTGCATTCTTGGACTAGTACTGAAACCTGGTACTTAACCGTTCCCTTGAAGCCGTAGACACCTATACTGTAAGTCCCTGAGCTCAAAGCTCTCTCCTTTGATCCCAAGATCAAGGTCTTTGAACCTACGTCGTGTGAAGACCACTCGTGCTGATTAAGCGAAGGGAATAGAACCGGGTGCTTTGATACATAGAGATCAGTATCCGCTCCATCCTTCTCCACATCTATCTTTACAATAACTTTGACGTCTCCTGCCATAACTTTCTCTACAGTAGACTCATCGATGTTAAACTTATAGTAATCATATCGTCCTTCCTCAACTGTTCCAGATTCAGATTTCCCAAACTGAAGTGGCCTTAACACATGCTGACTCGGTTGATCTGAAACTATCTCTGGACTAACTATATCAACCTCAATATCAGTCTCCAGAACCGAAATGCTCGAGGCGGGTTTTAACTCCAGAACCTGAAGCTTGTAAGAGACCTGCCCATAACTCACAGAGAGAACATCATCCATAGAAAGCGTAGCATGTTGCCGAAGAATAGTCTCCAAGATGGCTTTGTGGTTAGGCAAATCTGAGAAGCCAAGGTTGTCAGGCTGAAGCTTGGCGTAACTCCCTTTAGGTAGCCGAACATAA
>CAJHQP010012394.1:0-12207 GCA_905132765.1 Moricandia arvensis
GATTCCTTAATGAAAGGATGAATAATGATACGTCGACACATTGGAGCCAATAGAAGATTTATAGCAAAAGGTGGAAGAGAAGTACTAATTAATATGTTGCAGCTAGCTATGTCTCCATATACTATCATTTCATGTCATGTTTCAGAGCTGCCAAAGACGGTCACCAAGAGAACTTACGAGTCGTAATTGCACATTTCTGGTGGAGTAGCAGTGGAAATTAATAAAGGATGCATTGGTATTCATGGAACAAAATGTGTAGGCGAAAGACGAGTGGGGGGGGAATTGGATTTAGAAACCTTCAAAATTTTAACACGGATCTTTTGGCGAAACACTATGAAGATTACTAGAGATAAACCGGACTCTTTATTTGCAAAGGTTTTCAAAAGAAGATATTATAGGAATCCGATCCTCTGATCGATAAAATCATACTCTCCTTCTTATGGATGGAGAGTATTACATTCAGCTCAATCTCTGGTTAAAAAGGAATAATCAAAAGAGTGGGTAAATGTTCAAGCATTTTAGTCTGGAATGATCCATGGATCCCCGCTCCTCGCTCGAGGGTCAGCAATCCCAAAAACTCCATCTACAATTTCTGAATCCTTACTTAAGGTGGAAGATTTATTAATCAGTAAATCTCTCTTGGAACATGGATTTACTCAAAGCTTTATTCCTCGGAAGATGTGGAAATTATTAAAGCATGACAATAAGTCGCCAACCAAATCAGATTCATTCGGGTGGCATCTTACAGACCACCAGACGAATACAGTTAATGGGGATACCGTCTGGAAAAGCATACCCGGATTCGAGACTGCAAGAAGTTATTTCGACGCGTTATCAAGCCTCTTCTAGGCATTCTCATGGAAATTTTATTTGTCCCCCCGAAGCTGAAACACTTTGTTTGGCAGGTTATATCAGACATCTTACCGGTTACAAAGAACCTCCGGGCTCGTGGTGATCAAATGTGATACTCAGTGTCCACATTGTGGAGCCGAAGAAGAATCAGTAAATCATGTGATTTTTGAGTGTCCAATAGGCACTCCAAAATGGGCTCTTTCAAAGATCCCATCCCACCCAAGGATTTTCCTCAGTCCTTCAGTATTTACTAATAGTGTACTACTTATTCTGGAGGTTCACAAAAGAAACGAATTTCAGTTATTTTCCTTGGACAATTTGGTATATTTGGAAAAATCGAAATGATAAAGTTTTTCACAACAAAACAAAAAATTCCCCAAAATTCTTCGTCTCGCGGAGATTGAAGAGGCCTTGTGGGCTGAGGCGCAATCTAAGGATTCTTCGACTGAGAGAGAATATTCTACACCCCATGGGAGTCAAGAGTTTCGTAATTTGAATTGGTGTTAAGTGGATGGATCCTGGAAAGAAAATGCAACATATACATGACAAAGATGGTTTTTCAGGAAAGAGGGAGGAACCAAAACTATGATGGGTGCTATGAATATACGCAGGAGTCTATCAACTTTACATGCAAAATGTGAAGTGCTAATCTGGGCGATGAAATGTATGAATACCCCTTCATATTTTAAAAGTAGTGTTCGCAACAGACTGTTCGCAATTGGTGAAGATGGTGTCTACACCGGAAGAATGGCCAGACTTCGCTACACATATGGAAGAATTTTTGCGATGTAAGAAGTTCTTCCACACCTTTGCTATCCGACATATCACAAGGGCAACAAACACAATAGCGGATAAGTTAGCACGCGGTGCTAGAAGTCTACCTTCTAATGTGGTTTATGTCGACTCAGTTCCACCTTGCTAGCTAGCTGGTTTAGATTCTTCTTAGTCTTTATTTGCCTTTTGTTGTAAACAAGGAGCACTTCTATAAACATCCAAGTCCATGCAAAGTTAAATCATCTAAGTAAACTGTTTTTAGTCATGTATTTGTTGATCAAGAAAAGTTCAAGTATCTAATATACGAAAAGTTCTTAACTATTTTTCATTGTATTTAATCGTCAAAAGTACACAAGCACCTAAGTAGAACAACAGACGAATGAGCTTAGAACTTGGTTTAGGAACCCTGAAGAAACAAAGAACTTTTTGGTCCTAATAAAGTCATTAATTTACAAGAGAAAGAAGGAAGTAGAAGGTGATGGCATAGTAGTAGATATAAAATTAATGAATATGTCACAAAATGAAATATTATAGTTTGACGTTCTTTTTTGCTTAGTCTAAAATTTCTTTATTCAATAGTGTATCAAAGACAATAATAATTTTTTTATAAGATACATCGCATCAAGAAAGTCAAAACAATCTAATGAAAAAGATTAATTTTTGGATTCACCATCTAGAGTGAATCTCTAGGTTCACCACTAACATAATAACCAATAAAAATTTAACAAGTCATATTATATTTAAAAAAAATAAAATAAAAGGTTGTAATAATTTCTAAAGATTTTTTTTAAACATTGTTAACACCGTCAATAAAAACTTAAACTCTAAACCCTTGGGGTGAACTCTAAATCCTTGGGTAAATCCTAAACTTTTAGGTAAAATCCTAAATCTCTGGGTAAATCCTAAATCTTTGAGTAAATTTCAAACTCTAGGAAACGCCTATTAGGGTATAGACGTTCCCAAGAGTTTAGGATTTACCCAAAGGTTTAAAGTTTATCTAAGGGTTTAATGTTTAGGGTTCAAAGTTTAGTGTTTAGGATTTATGGTTTTACTGACCACGTAATAATGTCAAAATAAATTCTTTTTTTTGTAATTACTACTACTTTTTTTTTTTGTTTTAATTTTTTTTATTTCAAAAATATATTATGACTGGGATTGGAACTGTTGGTGATTAGACCTTTTATATGACTCAACTTCCCCGCAACAAAATAGAAAGCATGAAACTAAGAAAGAGAGATGTGCCTAAGGCGGCATGCAAGCAAACTGTGCACACTAAGAAATAAAGAGAGCACATTTTTATTGGCTATTATGTTAGTGGTGAATCTAGAGATTCACCTTAGGTGGTGAACCAAAACATAACTCATTTAAAAACACATCTAAACCATTAGAAATATGATCTAACATATAGACTTCAAAATCAACAATGGATTTTATACCAAATCTAGGTTATATTTTGCCAATATATTAATATGAGAATGATTTTGTTTCACGTTTTTTAACAATCTAAGTGCTTTCTTGCATCACAACATACTGTGGTCACGTTTATTGCCTACCCGATAAAAGTTTTTCAGATAAAGATAGATCTTTTTCTTTGGTTAAATCTGTTCTAGAAGAATCCACTTCAAAGAAGTTTGCTCTAGGACCCATCAAAAAATCTGTGAAAACCACTACAACGAAGATCAGAATAAAATGAGTATATTTTTTATTGCAAAAGCTGGAGGAAAACGAAAATATCCCCAACACTAAAAAAACACAAGAATGAAACCATGATATTAGAAAACAAAGAAGAGGAAACTATTAAAAGAGAAATCCAAAACTCACCAGCGCGAACCCACAAAAAAATCTCATATCGTTCTTTTCTTTTATTTCATAAACACAAGGTTCATATTATTATTTATTATTATGAAAAATACAAACACAGACAGTTATATATATATATATATATATATATATATATATATATATATATATATAGTGTGTGTGTGTTTTCTTCACCTAATATACAACATGATTCAATTAGTTTTGAATTTCGAAATAGATAATTTCGCCGTTAAATATATAAATATTATATTTTCAGAATTTAATGGAATCTATCTACAAAAGAGTGTTGCTGATGTGGACATCTATACTATTAAAATAGAAGTCATAACGTTTTTTTATATGTGATTTGTTAGTTGAACCTTCCCTTATAAATTTAGAAATGTATTTCTTTTAAACTAATAATATAAAACATGTATAACAACTTTAATCATAATATATTTGATATCTTTTTTATTTTAAATTAATATATTTATTCTTTAAATTCTAAATAAAATTCTGAAAAAATATTTTAACAAAATCTCAATTTTTAAATTTTATGTAAATATCACTAATTTCTTAATTAATAATAAAATATTATTATACATTAATATATATTAAATTATTATTTATTAAATGCAAAATAAAAATTTTATCATAATTTTATTTATTTTATAATCATAATCTATCATATTTAAAAATTATTTTACTGAACCAAATATGATAAATTATATTAAAATGATATATTAATATATATTATTTCAAAATATAAATATTTACGTTAAAAATATAATATATTAGCAAAACGGGTTAGCACACTATACTATATTATATATTTATAAAAGTAAATAAATATAAAATAATGCTAAAAGTAATCTAGAACTTTGAAGTGCGGGTAAGAAAATATAAAAAATAATTAAATATGTTGTTTCATGAATAAATTGACTCGTTTAATAATCTAATGCAAATCTAACAAGAAAAATATATAATAAGAAGCGATAAATACATGTGACTGTTTAAACAAGTGATTAATTACGACATGTAATCTGTAAAATTATTGTACTTAAAATATTTATACAAAAATTTAAATATATGATTAAGTTAAAAATATATGCCACTAATAATATAAAATAAATATCTATCAATATATAAATAAAATCAAATATCTGTGTGGTTGCGTGAGTCAAAATCTAGTTTTTATTAAAGAGAGAACTATGACTAAAGACGTTGAGAAAACGTGGGGATGAAAATAACAAAAATGAAATAAATCAGGAGTAATGGAGATTTTTTTTTAAAAAAATCGGGAGTATGCGTGAGTTCGGCGGCCGATATGGGTCTAGCGACTTAACAAAAATTGAAAATAACAAAAACTGAAAATAATTCGGGAGTAATCAAAGAGTTTTTTTTTTTGAGTTTTAAATGTTATATATGTGGATGAATACAGTGAACACAGCGTGGTAGGATGGTTTCCATTTAGTCATATTGGTTATTCGGGTCAAAATCTCGCAGGTGCTTAAAAAAAGTAACATGTTATACTCATAATAAATCTAGCATACTCCTTCACTTAATACATATTCTTAAGAAATGTGGTTAGTGTCATTTATGCTCTTATTTCATCTAGCCAATCATGTGTTTTCATCTTATTTATCTATCTCATCCCTCTTCTCCCCTCCCCTCTCTTGTTTAGCATGTTCTTTCTCTCTCTTCCCGAGTAATTGTTGCGGGTGTGTTGTTACATTTGATCAATTCGTTGACAACACCACATTAAGCAAATTTTGACAAATTATAAGTGTATATTGCAGAACTAAATTAAGCATTACATGTGCAGCAAACAATACATTAAGCACTACATTTATCCCAACAAATTCAGTTCGTACCCAAAACTGATGGTATAACTTTATATAACTTGGCACAACTGTATTGGTACAGCTAGTATAACATATTATTAGTTGAACCGTAAAACTGTGAAACTTGTATAATTAGATTTGTAAAACTGTTGAAGCAAAACGAAATGAAATTATGATATCACAAAATTTACAAATGAATAAAATTAAGTATTTTATTATTGATTCAAGTCGTACCCTCACAAATGGTATAAATTTGTATAACTTGGTATAACTATATTGGTACAACATAGTATTAGTTTAACTGCACAACCGTAAGAAAAGTATAACTAGATTAGTCAAACTGTAGAAGCAAAAGGAATAAAATTATGATATCACAAAGCTTATAAATGAATGAAATTAACTATTTTATTAGAAGGTTATATGATATAGTATATAAGTATATGAGTATTAAATTCGAAATTTCTTTTTTATTGAATTTGTAATAGATAAGTAAAGTTCGACTTAAAAACGTAAAACATCGACTTCGAAATTCGATTTTATTAAATTTCCGCCCAATTTTACCTTATAAAATTTTTTTAAGGGTTTTCCCATATACATGTTTCTTCCAATCCTCTCAAGTCTCAACCTCATTTTCCCTCTCATCTCATCTCTCTCTATTTGCATAATGACCAATCGGTCGGGTTCTTGTTCCACGGGTGGTGGCTGGACAAGAGTCAGAACTCATGGGATCCTTATTAGATGTCACTGCGGCGAGGGTGTCACTGAGCTCATCGAAAAATTCGATCCAAACCCTTACCGCGATATTATTGATGTTTCTATGCGGCTAAAAGGAAGGTAAAACTTTCCAACTTTAGTTATTGGTAGTTCAAATTGTCTAAACCGCCATTGTTTTCTCTACTTTTTGTAGTTTGTGAAATGAAAATCATGTCTTCAAATGGTTTGATGAGGCATTCACATATGAGATATAGCGGTTGGACAACCAAGTTCATGTGCTAGAAGAAGAACTTCAACTTCTTATAGCGACCATGAGAAGTGCATGACCCAATAATGGAAGGACTGTTGTAGGTTTTTGTTTGATTCCTATTGTAATAGTTATGGGGATTTGGTTGTACAAGTAATTTGAACATCTATCAATTTAATGAAATTATGAGTTTTTGACTGTTATACATGCTTGATTGTTAACAATTATTGACTTACAATTTAATGGGTTATACCAATGAGAAATGATTGTAGGAAATTGGATATGGAAACCCCGTTCATGATAGATGTTTTAATGAATGTGTTTTTATGGTTGTATAACTGAGAGAAACTGGTAGAATTCCAAAAAGAAGATAAAATGCAGTGGATTAATTGGTGTTGAGCGTATGGAAACACCGATGAGAAATTATAGTAGGAAACACTGAATCTTTGAGAGTCAAACACAAAGCCCATGATATATGTTTTAATGAATGTGTTTTATGGTTATACAATTGAGTATAACTGGTTAAAATTCCAAAAAAAAAACTGAAATGGAGATCAAATTACTGTTATTCTAAATTGTTTGCTTGTTCACAAATAAAAGTGAAATGGATATAAAATGGCTGTGATTTAAAATCAAAACAAAAATTATATTTGTGATACAAGTGTTACCTTATATTTTTATGGCTTTTATCTTAATATTGGCCTTCTAATAGTATAAAACTTATATATTACATGAATTATGCTATATTCTTACATGGTTAGACGATAAATGATTGTTTAAAGCTGACACTAATGCTATAACCTTAACATAATTCTCTTGAGTCCAATACAACTAATAAAAATGAAAAATAATATAAAAGTGAAACTTTGAAGATATTTGTAAAACTCCAAACTTGTCAAAAATTCTAGTAGAAGAAGTATTACAAAACCGAGTTGGTATAACTGGTTTCAATGGTATTCCAAGCCATTTCCCATGTGGGGAACGAGTTATCGAAGTATTTCTCAGTTTTGCGAAGTATTACAAAACCAAATTGGTAAAACTTATTGCATTAAATGATTTGATTAAATAAAGTAAATTTATTATAAATTCAATGAACCAATTGGTTAAATGAGTTGGTTGAACTTACATCAATCAATCAAGAGATTCAGTTTTATGAAGTTAATGATGAATCAAAATGAGCCGGTATGACTTACTTCCTCAATTAATGAACTGGTTGCATGATTCAATCAAGAGATTCAGTTTTACGAAGTTAATGATGCATCAATGAACATGTGTGACTTACTTCCTTAATTAATGAATTGGTTGTGTGAAACAAGTAGAAGCATTCACTCCAGATACATATGTAAATCCCTATAAATACTCTCCTCCTCATTAGAGTTAGAAATATATGAGAAGAAATATCCTAACAAGTACGCCTTTCTATTCTGTTTTTAAGCGTTTCATCTCTCTCACATCATATCCGATTTAATTTGATTGTCGTTAGTTTCAAGTTAAGATGTCTGGTACAACAAATGATATTTACAAGATGGGGAAAAGCAGTCCAGGAACACTACCAGGGCATCCTTCACATGGTGAAGGATCAGCAGACCAAGAATGAAGAACGGCACTCTGCCAAAGTAGAGAAGTATTCTATTTCAGATCAAATAGAGTTGTTTGATGAGATTTTGGAGAAGGGGGTGTCTTACTTTAACATCAAGGAAGAGAAGGACAGACTCCAGGAGAATCTCCTCATTGCGGAGGAGAAGTTAGTAACAATCAAAGTCATGTATATAGGCTGGGACAAACTTGAGAAGTCTTTCATGGTCAACCTTTTAGTGACCCCTCCTCCTTGATCAAAAATTATTAAATATTTATGTTTCTAATTTTATTTTTTGGAACCTTAAAATATTACCGGTTTCTAAACCGGATTATATTATAAGTTGCCCGTCCTCCTTGAGTATCATATTATCTATGCTTATTATCTTGATTGCTTAGTTTTGCTAAAGCAAAGGTTCAAATTTTTCATACTTCGGCAAAGTTTTACCCCAAAACTTTTGTCACATTGAGAACTTGTAGGATGACACTGAATAAGACGTAGAGAGAAGCCATTTTCAGTCCACGCGAGTTACATGGAGATGCATATGAGTTCGTTTACTTCGATTTCCTTTATATTTATCATATTTGGAAAATTTACTCCACAGCTTTGTCACATTGAGAACTTGTAGGATGACGTTAGATAAGACTTAGAGAGAAGCCATTTTCAGTCCACATGAGTTCATGGAGATGAAGATGAGTTCCTTTAATTATATTTCTTTTATATTTGTCATGGTTTGGCAAAGTTCTAATCCATAGATTTTGTCACTTTCTAAGGTCATTGACAACTCGTAAGATGACGCTAAATAAGAAGTAGACAGAAGCCTATCAAAGTCCCACTAAAGTTGCTTAAGTTTTACTAGGTTGTACCATTTTCCTTTTCTTCTTGTATAAAGTTGCCTAAGTTTTACTGGGTTGTACCATTTTCCTTTTCCTTTTGTATAAAGTTGCCTTAAGTTTTACTAATGAGAATATGCAAAATTGGATAAAAGTGAGAAAACACTCGAAATATATTACTAGAATATGAATAAATATAATTTCATAAATGAAATTAAATGATTTGGTTGAACTTACATCACTTGATTTTATTAGAAGATCCGATAATATAAATGCATTTATGAGATTTGGTTTTACGAAGCTAATGATGCAAAGTTGGGCAAGAAAGTTAGAAAGCACTCGAGTTTACTAGAATATAAATACTGGTTACGTTAAATGATTTGGTTGAACTTACATCACTCGGTTTTATTCAAATAATATAAATGCATTCATGAGTTTTCGTTTTAGGAAACTAGTGATCCAAAGTTAGACAAGGAAGTTGGAAAACACTCGAGTTTACTAGGATAAAAATAATTATAATTCATAATGAATTGGTTACGTTTGAATGATTTGGGAATTGGTTGAACTTACATCACTTGATTTTATTAGAAGGATATATATGCATTTATGAGTTTTGGTTTTACGAAGCTAATGATACAAAGTTGGACAAAAATAAAACAATGTAAAAGTTGGATCTAGTTGTACAACACAACCGTAGAGTCACATTCATTGGAAAATGCTTGGGACGGTTGCGTAAGTAACATGCATTCTCTTTTAGTTGTTTGTTTTTTTTTGTTTGTTTTTGATCATATACATGTTGATATACCTATTTTGGATTTCTTACATAAATAATCAATATAAGATCTATCAACTCTTCATCATATGAAAATCAAGTTCTATACATTCAATTTCAGTTGAAGTTTTACTAAGTTGTCGAAATTTTTTGTTGTTTTAACAAGTTTTACTAAGTTATGCATTTTGGGTTCGTTTTTCACTTTTCTTTCTAGAGGTTCTTCATGACTCGTTGTCAAATCATCCGTTCAGTGATGAAAGAAAGAATGAGGAATAAGAAATGAGAAATGAGAAATGAGAGTATATCGGAGATGTAAGATTTTAACTTTGAAGATTGATTTCACCCACCATTTCCATCGTTGTTATTTGTTTCTTACAATGAAGTCGAATAATAAGGATGACCCGATGAACATCCAATTAAGTTTTTAATTATTTAAATTGTACTCTGGTTGGTGGTTTTTACACTTTTTCTAAAATTTAAATAAAAATAAATTTTAAAAAGGCAAGAGAGTATATGGTATTTTTTTATCCTTAGAAAACCTGCCAAGACTTTTTCGGTTGGTTCAACCGGGTTCAAACACCCTTAAGTTGATGTTCTGTTTCTTTTAAAAATATTGTCTTTAAGAAATACAAAAATGCTCTTTTTTTTAAATGATCTTGTTTGATATAAGATAAAGGTTGAAAAGTCAATGATCATACATCTAGCTTTGTCTTTTTATAGACATAAATATCTGTCCATTCTTATAATATTATTTTGTAAAAATTGGAGTGTTAGCCGACACTTTCTTTCCCTATATAAAGGGATCATTTGTTCATGTAGAAGAAAAGTGATAATAAATAACAAAAATATCTTTTTCGTTTCCCATCCATTACTCTTTCCGCTCACCATATAAAGTTAATAATATATATATATATATATATATAAACACAATAACATATACCTTACCTAGTTCATAACATGTTATCAATACGAAACTCTGATCTTATACCAAACAAAGTTATATCAGTGAGGTGAGTTTTAACGTATGTTTTCAATAATTTCATAACTTTTAATTTTGTTATTTTTCGGAGTAAGAGGCTAAGTCTTCTCCGTTTATTTTTCGGGATGATAGGCGTTGCCTTCTCCGACTGATTGTTAAGATATACTATGCCTTCACGATCAGAGAAACACGTGGTAGGCTTTGCCTCCGTGAATAAAAAGAAAATGTGAACATGGAAGACTATGTCTCCTCAGACCTTGAATAAAAAAAGGTTAAAATGGTAGACTATGCCTCCTCGGACCTTAAAAAATGATCACTATGGAAGACTATGTCTCCTTGGATCATGTGGAAGGCTAAGCCTCCGATTTTATTTACGCTCTTTAAATTTTTGCAATTTAAGTTTATGCTTTTAATTTTACCTTTATTTTCTGCTTTTAATTTTTACCTTTAAACTATGAATTTAAATTCCCTTCTTTATTATATTTTAAAATATGTTATTCTATAAATATAGTTATCATGTCAAATTTGACAAAGCTCGAAATAAATGCCCTTAATATTACGGGAAATAATTAAATGACTTAGGTAGTGGGTGCAAAGATGCACCTGAGAGAAAGTGGGCTTTTGGAAACCATCGATAAACAGTGTCGAATGATAAAAAGGCTAAATTCATGATATTTTTAAAACACCACATACATGATGGTTTAAAAGATGATTATATTACGAAAGTGAATTCTGGGGACCTCTAGCAATCATTAAAAGAGAGGTTCGATCACCAAAATATGTGATCTTACCGAAAGCTAAATACAAGTGAATTTATCTCCAGCTCCAGGACTACAAATGTATTAATGAATATAATATGTGATGTTAGGGATTACATCTAGGATGATGTTAAGTGGAGAGAAAATAAGTAATTATGATATGATTGAGAAAACTCTCTCCACGTTTCATTCTAGAAATGTAATCATGCAGCAACAGTACTGAACGAATGGGTATACCCGTTACCCGGAATTGATGCATGTCCCCCTTGTAGCGGATCAGAATAATTAACTCGTGGATTTAAGCCATCATGCTCGTCCCATTGGATCTGCTCCATTCTACGAAGCGAATGTTGCATCATCCAGTTATGATAATTGGAGAGGACGAGAACATGGACGTGGTGGAAAACATTATCATGGTCATGGAAGAGGACGAGGAAGAGGAAGAAGATTTTGCCCATATGATGAAAGAAATAATAAGAACTTCCACAAAAATGAAAGGGGTCAGGATGATAAAAGACAAAAAGAAAAGGTTTGACACAAATGCGGCATGAAAGGTCATTGGATACGTGATTTTCGTATGCCAAAACACTTAGCCGATCTGCATAGAGTATCCCAAAGAGCGAACGAGAAAGGAAGTGAAACAAACTTTATATCTGATGAACCCGTGCCATCCTTTCATGGTTTAAAATGATGATACTCATCTCGACGTATCAGATTTTCTGCTTTATTCAGAGAAAAATCGATGAGTGATATAAGATCGATGTGATATAAGTTTATTGTATATATATATTGTTGTAAGTTATATTTTTTTTTCATGTTTAATGTTTATATTAATACATGTTTTATGAATATTTTAAATTCAAAAAATGCAAGATTTTGAGACTATGGGTAGAGATAAGTGTTTGGCAGATAGTGTGTCAACGCACACGATAATTAAAGATAAGAATTATTTCTTTAGTCTCAAAATAAAAGATTACGCTGGAAGCATAAGTACAATCACTACAAGAAAACATGCTATATTCCGACGGACACTATTTTCGTCGGTTTTTTTTTGAAAT
>CAJHQP010012395.1:0-12198 GCA_905132765.1 Moricandia arvensis
TTAAAAGGACCCAAATCCGTGATGTGTGTAAGCTCTAATCTCAGCTTGAACACAAACAACTCGTGTATAAAGAATAACTCTCTTTATTGATATGTTTAGAAAATAACTCAAAACTAAACACTTTGATCTCTCTGATCTCTGGATTATGAATGCCACAACTCGACATCAATATATATAGTAAATAGATATCTCCTATTTTCCTATTTTCTATAGTATTAGATAACTCCTAATTCTATAGATAATGTTAATATGCCTATTTTCCTAAACCGACTTGTTTATTGGAAACTTAGGCTCCAAGCTATTGAAGCTTATCTCCAACATTCTCCCTCTTAAGCTTCAATTCGGTCTTGGACAAATCTTGAACTCCTACCAAGTTCCTCGTCTCGTCTTGAACTCCTATCAAGCTCCTCGTCTCAGTAAACTTGATTCTAGCATTTTGCATATATCCTTTTGCAACTAATCTTGCTTTGAAGTTGATTGTGCCATCTGCATTTCTCTTGATCTTAAAAGTCCACTTAAGACCAGTTACTCTAACTCGTGCTGGTTTATCAACTAAGTTCCACGTCTTGGTCTTGTTGATCAATTCTATCTCATCAGCACATGCCATTTTCCATTCAACAATGTCTTTTGCTTCTTCAGTTTCTTCTTCGTCTTGTTCAACCTCGTTTTCGGGTTGGACATGATCAAGCGTATTGGAGTCTTCATTCTTGCCTTGAGGATTTCCAGTAATATTCGATCCAAATCCTTCGTCAATAACGTCTCCCCATGTTCTTTGAAACATACATGAATTTCCTCCATCGTCAATCTTGAGGTTGATCTTGTAGAGTCTATTAGGAGATCTCATAACTTTTACCAACAGTCTTCCACTTGGGTCATGTAACGTTAGATAGTCGAGTCTCATTCTAACATCACAACCATACTCGGTAGCTTGTCCTAGACTTAGGATGTTGCTTTTTAACCCAGGAATGTAGTAGATATCAGTTAAGAGCTTTCGTTCTCCAGTCTTTGCCTCGAAAAAGATTGATCCTTTCCCATAGATGTCTACACAAGATCCATCTCCAAACTTTACTTTACCTTTTATGTTTTCATTCAACTCTGAAAAGAATGACTTCACACCAGTCATATGATTGCTTGCTCCATTGTCAAAATACCACATTCCTTCTTCATCCTTGGGGTTTAAGTAATTCTTTGGAATGATATTTTCTTCATTCAAGAATACTATTTCGTGCATGTAGAGGGCTGGATCAGCTTCTTGTGTTTCCGTTTTATTTGCCTCCTCCAACTTTTGTAATCTTTCTGGACATGTGGAAGCATAATGTCCAGGTTTATCACATCGGAAACAAATTACAGCTGGTTTCTCTTCCATGTCCTTTGACTGATTTGTAGAACGCTCATGTGAGTTATATCTTCCTCTACCACGTCCTCTATATCTTCTGTCTCCTCTACCACGATCTCTATATCCCCTACCTCCTATAGAACTATGTTGTTCTGAGCTTGTAAGTAACAATTCTCCATGATTCTCCTCCTCCTTAATACGTTCTTCATAGGCCTTGAGTCTTCCTATGATGTCTTCGAATCCTGTCGTCTTCAGATCGAGAACTTGCTCGAGAGAGGCAATAATATGGATGTATTTGCTTCTAGGTAGGCTGTTGAGAAACTTCTTCACGAGCTTGCTTTCTTCGATGGTTTCTCCAAGGGATGCAGCCTTCGCCGCTAACTCTGATAACTTTCCTGCAAAGTTATCTATTGTGTCTGAAGAATTCATCTTAATTCTTTCAAACTCTGACATGAGGGTTTGTAGTCGTGCCTCCTTGACACGCTCAGCCCCTTGGTATCGCTTGCTTATCGCCTCCCATATCTGTAACGGTGAGTCTTGTTCGCCAACTTGCAGTATAAGATTCTCCGGAATAGATTGGAATAGCAACGCTGTTGCGATATCGTTCTTGTTCGATTCATCTGTTCCAGGTTGGACAGCTTCCCAAACCTTATGAATCCGTAACAGAACTTTCATCCTCATTGACCATACGGTGTAATTCGTAGAGGTCAGCATAGGACACTGGATCGAGATCGTTTTGTCAAACTCCTTTTGACGTGTGGTTGTTGTAAGATCTCCCATAGCTCGGTTTTCTTACTAACAAACGATCGATCAAAACCTTGTGCTCTGATACCAAATAAAAGGACCCAAATCCGTGATGTGTGTAAGCTCGAATCTCAGCTTGAACACAAACAACTCGTGTATAAAGAATAACTCTCTTTATTGATATGTTTAGAAAATAACTCAAAACTAAACACTTTGATCTCTCTGATCTCTTGGATTATTGAATGCCACAACTCGACATCAATATATATAGTAAATAGATATCTCCTATTTCCTATTTTCTATAGTATTAGATAACTCCTAATTCTATAGATAATGTTAATATGCCTATTTTCCTAAACCGACTTGTTTATTGGAAACTTAGGCTCCAAGCTATTGAAGCTTATCTCCAACAAAGTTGTCTCTTATTCCTCATTCATTTTCATTTTCAATAATTTATTCTTCTTGGATTAGGATGGTCCAACATGGACATTTATATTTACACGGAATTTAAGACTAGTCGTCTCAAGTTCATCATTACACATTGACATTTGGGATATCTCAATAAGGTCATTACTATCATGAGTTTTTGCGCACCACCGATTAAAAAATTATGATTTTTTATTCAATATTCTTTATAGTTTAAAATATTGTATATTTTAGAAATTTTACACATATAAAATAAATATTTAAATTTTGATTACAAATGTATAGTTTTTTGTAATTTATATTTTATATTTTTCTAAACCAATAAAATTTCAAAAATGTAACTAGTGTTTTTGAAGTTTACAATTTTTTATTATTAGTTGAAAAAAATGTATTGAAAATTCAAATAATACATTTTTGAACAATTTTTTTTTCTAAAATATGTATCTTTTTGTAACGGAGGAAGTATTTCTTATTTGTCTAAAAGAAACGATAATTACAATTAATTCAATCAATAAAAATCATACTGCAGAATACAAATACTCACAAACATCAAACTACATTTATCTTTTATATAAAAATTTGAAACCATCACTTAAAATGAAAAAAAATTCCTAAAACACTACTTAAAATGATATGGAGGGATATAAGATATGAACTTAAAGCCTAAGTTGTTTCTCGTATATGCATGACAAAAAGCGTTCCAAATTCCAAATTAATGTTTTATTTTCCTCTCAATTTGACTGTACTGAGAGTCTGAGATCCGTCATTACGTTCCGACTCACGAGAAGATAAACAATATCAATAGTCGATATCATTTGTGCGTGCCCTAACTTTAATTAACCACCGATGCAAGCATTTCAACCTCACCTGAAATTAAGTAACCTCTTTTGCTATCTTATTACTGAAGATGGTGGGAATCGGATTCTTCTTGACGATTGTATTTGTTTGGTAATGATAGTTCAGGCTGTTATTAACATCGCCACTGCTCTAGGATATATTTAAGGGGATGTTTACTTCTTAATTGCTATTTTGGATTCATGACTTATCATATGCTTAAATTGTAATATATCGAGATTCTAAAGTCAGATCTCACAATGAAGTAATAAATATTTTTTGCTTCTAATTTATTTTGTACGATTGAAGCATAATGTTTCATATTCCGAATTGTATTTGTAGGTACTTTTATGTAGTATTGTTCTTCACGCTCTTAAATGTATCCGTTTATTCTTGAGTTATATTCTATACGAATTGTCCACATTCCACTTAAACGTTGCTCTCTCAATGCCTTCTGGTTTCTCTTGTGTTTTCACATCGTTATCTCACTTATCACTGAGTCTGACCTACTTTCTTTTGCATGCGTCTGAATAGAGAAGGAGATATAAAAGAGAGTTGAATATATACAGAGACTTGCTTTTTGTTTTGTTAAACCATATTAGAGAATTAAGCCCAACAATAAATAATGAGTTGAACCTTTGGACGTCCTCTAGATTGTCACTTGGTTTTGAGCTTAAGTGGTCTCGACTCATCAAGCTTTAGTTGCATTGCAATATTGCATAACTTACATTGGTCAGCTTTATACTTTACTTTCTCCTGGGCTGTTTTTAACAACAAAACAAAAGGAGTCGACACTTGCGACTCAGAACGTATAAATGTATATCATTAGTGTTATCTTTTAAATGTATTCACCAAGTTTTCACGATTTTTTTTTAAAATGTCACATGTATAATATAATATATACTCCAGCTGGTGCTTACTTATGTCAATTCATAAATTAAAATTGAAGTCTATAAGGAGGTAATCTTTGAAGGAGACAGTGAAAACATGGTGGGTTAATCCAGCACTGGATAGAATAGATCGGTTAAAAATACAGAATCTTAATGGGTTCCAAGAAGTCTTCGTCGACCAGTGGACATATATATTGTTGTTGCTATAGCAACGAAAGTAGATCAGACTTCTCGATCTCTCGCCTCGTCCTCCAAACCTATGTTGATTGATATCATTTTCTTTAACTTCATAGGTTCTATTTTTTTTTTGTTCAACTTCATAGATTCTTAAAATGACTTTTTGGTAGGAAAAAGAATATTGTGGATATAAGCGGTTTTATAAATAATGCTAATCTTTGGACATTTAAAGAACTTGCGATAGTTTTTGAAAATATACTGGTAAGAATAATGATAGAGAAACCGGGCCTCGTGGTCTGGTGGTAAAGGAACCTCGGCTGAGGTATATGCCATCACGAGTTCGAGCCCCAGCCACAACGAATTTAACATGGTTTTCGTTTGGCCTCACTAAGTGAAAAGTCTGGATACTTGAATTATCAAAAAAAAAAAGAATAATGATAGAGTCTTCTCTATACAGATTATTAATCTCATTGAACAAGATTTTAAAATTGGAAACTTCGTGTTTTATCTATTTCGATTCTTCGGATGTGAGTACTCATGTACTATATACCCACACATCTAATCTTTGACTTGTGGATTGGTTATATTGAAATTAAAAATAGAATTATCAATAGATTTGTATGTCCATTAGTCCTGTTATTACTGGCAAAATTTTCAAATTCCAGATCATGAGTAGAGTTTGCGTCTGTGATATTGACATCGGTACTCACTAGGGCTGAGTATAAAATCTGTAACCCGAAATCTGAACCAACCTGAACCAAAAAACATAATTTTTGTATGGTCCGAAGTGTAAAAAATACATAATTAGATCTTGAAATGTGTTAGAAAACATATCCGAATCAAAGTGTTATCGACCGAACGCGAAAGATAAATAAAAAAAACAAAAACCCTGAAATAAAAAATCAAAGAAACCCATCCAAATGTTCAAATTGTTACACCATATAAATATTGAAACATAAATATATAATTCGAATATTCAATTTCATATTTATTTTGATATAATATCTAACAATAAGTGTTTAAATTTTAAATAAGTACCTTAAATACCTAGTTCAATATATATAAGTATTTATTTATTATGTTTTGCTTTTAAATTTTAGATTTTATTTTGGGTATATCCGAACTGATCCGATGTAACCCGAATCTGAAAGATATATGGTTACTTTATGAATTCTTGGATGTGCTACAAAACTGACCCGAAAATGTGTTATATTTGATTGTGATCTATTCTTACAAATTTACAAGAGACCTAGGACATGTTACAAAATATAATCAAAATCTGAAAAAGTCGATCAACGGATACCCGAACGCCCAGACCTAGTATTCGCCATCCAGAGTCAAACTTTATTTTTATCGCAAGGTGAATATGTTTTATTTATATTAATTAGCAAAGGAAACATATCTTGGAATGATAATATATGTTTTGACCATTATGTATTTAACAGTTTCGGAATGATAATATATGTTTTGAACAGTATGTATTTAGCAAATTTGGAAAGATAATATATGTTTTGACCTATTTAGCCATTCCAAACCTTCTACATTAAGCCAATTTTTTGGATATAAATAGATAATCATAGACAGGTGAAATGCATACAAGATTAAAAAAAAAGTACGAAAAAATAAGAAGTTGCCCAAAAAAAAGAAAAAAAAAAGAATGATGAAACTCATTGTTGTCTTCACTGTATTCAGTTTGTTGTTTGCTACTCAGTTTTCTAATGTAATAATCAAATACTTTTTCATCTTCTTTTGGTTTATAATTTCAGTAAAAAACTGTTTCATATTTCTTTTTATTTTTTTACACGATGAACTAGAGAGTCCATCTGAAGCCTCTGCTACAGATTTGGTATATCTTTTTTTTTCTAATTAAGCTTATATGGTATATCTTTATAGAACATAATTATATGTATTTGTAAACTTAATGTATTCAATTTTTGACATTTCAGAAAGGAGGAGAAGGTTCACTTAAACCAGAAGGTAATGTTGTCTTCAAAAGTTTTAACTTTCTTTTACACCAAAAGTTTTTAAAAAAATTCTTTTACATAATTGATGAATGGACTAAACAGTGTTTTATTTAATGTTGTTTGTATTTGTGTGAAGAATGTCCGAAGGCGTGCGATTACCGATGCTCTGCAACATCTCACCAGAAACCATGTTTATTCTTTTGCAACTATTGTTGTAAAAAATGTTTGTGCGTGCCATCGGGAACGTATGGACATAAAGAAGAATGTCCTTGTTATAATAACTGGAAAAACAAAGACGGTGGACCAAAATGTCCATAATATCAAAAATAAAACTGGAAATTTTGTTAATGCTTTCTCTTTAAAATATCTATGTATTTCACCATATTTGCAATATCAAATAAAATATGAAGTTTCATTTTCACTGCAAGACTATATATATGACATACATAAAGAAAAACTGGTTTCCATATATTCCTATAAACTCAAAAGCTAGTTCCATAATATCAATAACTTGATTAAAAATTAATTTTTTGAGATTTGGGGTTCAACATAACTTTTTGGCCTTTTGGTGTGTATTAGAGACTTCGATTTTTTCTTTTCTAAAAAACTCTTTTCATATTTGTGTGGAAAGCTCATTGCCGTTTTCATTACAACCATGGATCAAATTAATCATTGCAGATTATATTGTTTCATTCTCTTCTTACCTATTTTCCTTTATTACATCTCCAATTTTTTTAAAATTCTCATTGAATCATGTCCATCAAGCGAATCTAACATATGAGTTTCTCTAAAATTGTATATTTCAAATTTTTTCATCTAATCCTAACTTTTCTTCTAAGATTGCGATAATCCCAACTATTGTTTGATCAACCCAGATCTAAGGTATAAAGCTCTATTTTTAATGAAGTGATGACCAAAAATTTTGACACCGCTCTAAAATCGATTGGTGACCATTAAAGACCCCATTACGAGAAAGTCCTAGATTCAGAGTTTTGTTGATAACACCAAGCAGGTCCGGCCCTGAGCTAAAGCTCATCAAACATATACTTTAGGCGCCAAGTTTTATATCTAATTTAGGGGCATCATTTACAAAATAATTCCTTTGGTATAGTGGCTTGCAGGTTCTACATATGCCTTTAAGGTGATGAGTTCATTACTCACAAGGGGTAATAATCTCTATAAATGCTTTAGGCATTAAATGATACTAGACTGGCACTGACGCCAAGAGCCTATTGGGACAATTAATGGCAAAAATGATTTGAGTACATTCCCAATATATGAAACGCTTATGATAAGGTATGAGGTGTTGGACTCTCACATCTTAGGTTTCAGTTTATATTCCGCAGAGAAAATCATACATGCTCGTCGTCCTAAAAGACTATCCATGTTCATATTATCAAAAGATTGTCCATGGTCTTATATATTATCATTGGACTGTAATTGATGGAGGAGAGATGGACAGTGCCAGTCCAATTTTTTCAGATGTCCTAATAGCAAGTACACTGAGGGTTCACAAAGAAGTTCACACGTTTCCCAATCCAAAAAATATTAAAATAATAAGAATCGCATGAACCTGCATTAGAAAAGTTCTCTCAGGATGAATATTTTTTTGTTGAATTCATCACTGTAGCGCGGGCCTCCCGACAAGTGGTGGCCCGCGACTGGTCTGAAACTTTTTTCTTTTGAAGAATCAAAAAAAAAAAATCTATACTATATAAAAGTTGAGGCTATAAGACATAGAGGGTGTTCACATAGGATGTTAAACAACCAATCATATTATTACAAATTAGTTTTTTTTTCAAATATGTTAATATTTCCATAAATTAAAATAAAAAAAATTAGTCATATATATATATATATATATATATATATATAACTTAAACTAACAAACTAAATATTAACATTTCATAACTTCCTTAAAAAAATTTTAAAATTATAATAAAATAGAAAAACAAAAATCATAACAGTAATATTAACAAAAAAACTATTTCTTCTTAGGTAGACATATCATTATATTAGTTTTTATTTTTACAAAATATCAATATTTCCATAAATTATACTAAAAACGAAATTAGTGCTCCATTTATAATTTAAACTAGCAAAATAAATATGCATATATTACAACTTTCTTATAAATATGGAAAATCAAAAATAAAATCATAATATTAACAAAACATTATTGTCTTCTTAAATATAAAAAATGTATAGATTTTCTAAAAAAAATAAAATAGTAATTTAATGTTAAAATAGTAAAAGTTACAAAAATAATCTAAACAATTCACAATGTATAAAAACGAATTTTATTATATCTTTTATATTAGGAAACTTGATGTTAAAGTAGTTAAAATAGCAAAAACTAAAACATCTAAAAAGGGAAATTCCCTTAATGTATGAAATAAGAAACTTTCTAATATATGAAGTATTATGGTGAGTATAAATAGTTTTCAAATATCCAAGAATTTTTAAGATTTACTTTGACAAAGTAAAAAATATTAAAAAACGAAAAGAAATATTAACACAGCGTTATTTCTCTTTAGTTTTCGATGTAGTTTAGAAAAAAATTCTAACAAGAATGAAATTCATGCTAGAGTGGTTCACTTTTGGAAAGCACATAACAACAAAAAAAGTAGCTTTCTTATAGGTTTTGAGTCATTTATTATTGATCAAAAGGTACAAAAACTTTATTCACATTATAAATATAAAATTAATAAATACTATATAATGTTTGACACAAAATTTTACATGGAACAACAATGAGGCAGATCTAGAAGCCGGTTTGATCTATAAGATTAAGAATTTCCTGGTCAACAACAACAAAACAAGTTACAAGAGAATTTCTCACAAGTTTATAAAAGTTGAGTTTATAAATCAGTGAATACATCCACATGAAACTTTAAACTATCAATTATAATATGCCAAATTATTATTTTAATTATTTTTAATAAAATGTCAAATTTTTGAGAAAATTACTTATTTGAAAGTAAAATAGGAATCAATATCATATATGGTAAAGTTAACAAAAGTAAAAACATTATTCATATATTAACTTAGCATTTATAAAATTCGAAATTTAACATAAATAATTATTAAATGTACTAATTAATTTCAAATAAAAAATTTCAAAAAATTATAACTGTATAAATTTAAATAATATGCCTTCAAGATTACTTAAAACATTAAGAAAAATATGTCAAATTACCATTTATTTATTAACTTAAGAAATTTTCATGATTTCCAAAAACATGCTTCTTTCAAAATACAATGAAAATAAATATAAGTTTATTACAAATTAAATAAAATATAGGATGCAGTTTGATATATAAACTAGATCTTTGGAAGATTAACATAAAACTAATTAATAAAAAAATCAAAAGAATTTAAATATCAAAGACAATGTGAATCTAGAAAAAATAGGAAAAATATAAAATCATATTTTGAGTATAATCTTCTAAAATCTATATAAATCACTTTTATTTTATTATTGTAAGTTTATTATTAAATAAAACTAAATTATTAATAGAGATTCACGTGTATAAAAATTGAGACTATAAACCATTGAGAGTTTCATATAGGATTTAATGCCAATAATCATATTATGACAAATTAGCTTTTAATATATTATTTCTGAAATATCAACATTTCCCAAAAATATTTTACTTAAAAATAAAATAAAATTAAATAATATGTATGGTATACCAATTATAAATTATTTTAATATATAACAGATTCAGAAAACTAACATAAAATAACTAAAATTAATAATTAATTTTAAAATATAAATTTTTAACAATAATAACTATTGAAATTTAAAACACATAATTTTCAAAGTTAAGGTTTTATGATATTGGAAATACTCATAATAACATATGCTTTATAAAATGATAATATGAAGCATTGAGAGTGTCCACATATTATTCTCAAACACCAATAAAATATGTTAGATTTCCATTTTATTTTAGTTTTAACTTTTGACAAGTTTCATAAACACTTTCTATCATAAAAACGAAATCAATATTATATTTACTAAAAAAAAGCAAAACATTAAAGGAATCAGTTTGATATAAAAATTAAATATTTAAAAGATTAAAATAAAATTAACCAACAAAAAAATAATCTTAAGAATACAAGAATTATAGATAATAAAGATAAAAATGAATTTTAGAGAATTTAACATTTTAAATTATTATTTATTAAATATAAATATTTCCTTAAAATTCTTCACTTGAAAATGAAATAGAAATAAATATTAAATATGGTAAACTAACGAAAGTAAATCATTACAAATAAATTAGCTTATAATATAACATATTTTGAAAAACTAACATAAAATAATTAAATATAAGAATCAATTTAAAATGTAAGATTTTCAAACTATTATAACTATATAAATATAAAACTCGTGATTTTCAAATTTTACGCTACTATCGAAAATATTCACAAATAACATATATCATATAAAATGATGATATGAAGCATTGATAGCATCCACATAGTATTTTCAAACACCAAAAAATATGATAAATCATTATTTTATTTCTAACTTTTGACTTTTGAAGATTTTCAAAAACATTATCTTTCAAAATAAAAAGAAAATCAATATATTTATTTAGTAAAAAAATCAAAATCATCAAAGAAATCAGTTTGATATATAACCAAATTTTTAAAAGATAAACTATTTTTTTTTTTGTAAATACAAAGTAAAGTTAGATATTGTGCATATGAAGTAATCTTTTATATTATTTAGATAGAAAATAAATAAACAATAATAACAAAAATATTTATTACAGTGGAATAGTTTAATAGACATAGAACAATCCATTTTTTAAAAACAAATTATGATTAATGAATAAATATGTTTATAAATGAACTTACACATTCACATCTACAAACAAAAAGATATCTAAATATTAGTTATTTAAAGAATATAATTGTATAAAAACGTAAGTATGGAAAATAATAAATTATGCTTTGAATACATTTTTATATAAAATGTATATAAATCATTTATCTTTGTGTTTAAAAATTTAAGTAAAATAATACTAATTATTAATATAAACTCGCGCGTAGCGCGAGTTGAAAATCTAGTTAATAATAAAAAAGTCAAAACTTGAACCCAAAAAAGGGGTTCATTGATGTACATGCTCTAAGGAAAAAAAGAAATTTAAAGACTTTCGTATTAAATATATATTTTTTGCTAAATATATTTTGTTTTGTTTTGATTTTAAAGTACAAAGATAAGTAGAGAAAGAAATGCAAAGACATAAAATAAATAAAGAAAAAAAAGAAAACAAAACCAAAGGCACAACCCAGCTCACTCAAATCGAGTAGACTTGAAACTAAAAACCGATTAATGTAGTATCAGCACCATGCCTTTTTATGTTTTATCTAATATCATATATGGTGCACAAGAAATTCTAATATCATATATATAAATCACATTAAAATTTTATTTAACTAACTCAATTTTGTTAGGGATTAGCAAACATAATTTTATAAAATAATTTGCATAACAATATTAGTTGATGTTATCATAAATATTTTACTGTAGTAAATCATAATTTTAGTAAATTAATTTGTTAATACAATTTCATATTTTAAAATTTATTATTATTGAACAATACATTTATTTAATATATTTAATAGTAAAAGTTCTATAATAAGAATAAAAATCTTACAAATATTATCATTATAAAAAATTATATTTACATATAAAAATAAATTATTAATATAAAATAAATAAATAAAAATATGCTTTCTAAAATTATATGTTCTAAGTGGTTATTTATGTGGCTTGCCCTCTCCTTTGGAGGTGGATAACTTTACCCCT
>CAJHQP010012396.1:0-12196 GCA_905132765.1 Moricandia arvensis
GTTTCAGACAAAATAAACTCACATGTCTGATGACATCATTGAGACCAGGACAAAGCCCACCACAAGTGATGATGGCTGCCTTCACTTGTTCCGGTCTGAAGTATATCTTCTCCCTCGGACCAGCACGGTGAATCCTAATATGATCCCACAAAAATCACAATTTATAAAAAACAAAACTCTAATATCAAAACTCAAAATCGAAAAGAGTTACCATTGCTCAACCCAAGAACAATCAGAATCAATGCACTCAGCTCCAGCAGAAGTTGGTGATGAGTAACTAATAACCTTGAGAAGAACTCTATCATTGTTATTAATGTATCCATGCCATTCTTCATCAGAAGGGTAACCACCAACAAACTCTTCCGTCGGAGACCTAAACAATGATTGATTCATAGAAACATGTTACAACGGATGCAAGAAGATATTGCAGAAAACAGATGAACAAATGCAATAAGTAAACAACATAGAGATTTAAAGTGGTTCACCAATTAATATATAAATTATAAATAGATAAAAAAATATATACTCTCTCCGTTTCTTAATAGATGAAGTTTTGGCTTCATGCACAAACATTAAGAAATTCACTTTTATCTAAAAAGTATTTTTAAAGAAATATTTTTAAAAAAATTCAAACAATTATAAAAAAATCTGTAAAATTTTATTGGTTGAACCGTTTCCAATAAAGTTAAAGTTAACCTTAAAACTTCAAAAGATACCTTAAAATCTCACAACATCATATATTTTGAAACAACATAAACCTACTAAAACATCATCTAATTTGAAACGGAGGGAATATATAAGAGTATCCTGCATCATAGAACCCTAGTACTAGTGGACTAATGCTAAGGCATATCATCAATAATGTTCTAAAATCGGTCCAAGCTGCACCCAGCATATCGGCATATCGGTTATAAACGAAAGTCTAGTCAGCTGCATCCGTTTAAACAATAATCTTCTATAAAACGTCAATCAACAAACCAAGTTTCAAACTCTAACCTCATCTTGAGACAAAACGTAGAACGGATAGCTTCTGCATCTGGGAAGACATCAGTGATGTGAGGGATGCTGAATCTTTCCTCGATCTCTTCCTTATACTTTTGTTTTCCAATTAGGATCGCTGAGATCGATCGAGGCCGAGCTTTTGCTGTGTTCAATCGCTGAAGCTCGAGTCAAAGAGCTACGATAAGAGAGATTCGCCGGAGATCTCGATTTCCGGAGGAGTAACGAGCTCAGACCGTAAGACCTAACGAGAACAGAGTTGTTGTTACTGTAAGGAATCGACACGGACGAAGTGATCGAGTGAGAGAGAGTTTCCATAGCGACGAAACTGAGGTTGTGATCGGATCTTTGTTTTTTTTGCTTTTGTGTTTTTATTAGTGGAGAGGGTTTGACTAAAACCTTTTGAGACTAACGAAGAAGTACGAAACAGATCTTCTTAACTAAGTGTTTTTTTTTGTCTGCGACTGCGATTATTTTTTGTTTCCAAGTAAAATTGTAAAATCATCATATTACTGTAAGGGTTTTTTGTTTTCCATTAAAAGGTTTTTATTTGTGGAAAAAGTTCCATTTAAATGATTGGAATATTTGTATCATCAGTAGTCGAAAAGTTAATTCAGAAATTATATTCTTCCTATTTTGTAATATAAATTATTCTTAGCTAAAAGTGTGGAGATTTAAATAATTTTGCTTTTTGAAAACATTAATAAATAAATAAGTTAAATAAAATTCAGTCAATCTTCAAAAAGTTGAATATACGCACTCCCTCTATTCTAAAATAATGTTTTTTTTTGGAATTTTAACAAATATTATATTATAAAAATATGTTAATAAAGTATTATTTTTTTGTGATTAAATATTTTTCATAATTTTTAGCCACTCAAAATTCAGTAAACATAATTAATGTATCTAAATTTACAATTTATCATTATTATATACATTAAAATGTGAAATATGTATCTTTTAGAAACATTTTTTTTTCAAAACATAAATTATATTGAAACAGAGGGAATATGTTACATAATATCAAATAAATGTGTGGAATCCAGTTGGTCCAATGGTCTAATTAACAGTTTATTAATGATTGTTCACCAACATTTTAATTTTTGGAGAAGATGATTTATGCAGAATATTAAAAAAAAATCAGAGTATTAGAGAAAATATTTACAAGGATTTTAGCAAACCGCAATGTGATCATTATGATGCACTCATACTTAAATCCTCATAATGTAAGTAGAATTATCGACTGTGATATCGTTTATATAATATTAATCATATTTTGTAATAGTATAACTAATTAGTATTAAAAAATATCAAAAAAATATAAAGTTACATTAAAATACATAACAATTATATTAAATATGTAATTTATTTATCAAATATTCAATTGAACAATTCAATTTGTCAAAAAAAAAGAAACAAAAATCCTGATTGTTGATTACAATTTTGCAACGTATACATACGTACGTAACATACCATAATATTTTGTCAATCTTTTATTTTTAGTATATTACTCTTTTCGTTATGAAAAGTAAGATTTTTATACTTTTTGTTTCACAAAATATTTTTATATTATAAGGTATTTTTAAAAAATATTTGAAATCATTAAATATAATTGGTTGATTATTTTTATATAATAAATTTAATACAACATTTAATTTATTTTTAGTATGTGTTAATAACTTCATATTCTAGACATATTTTTTTCATGAATGGAGGGAGTATTTAACTAAAGCAGAGTTGACATACTGCAATGCAACTTTATTCCGAATAAACTTTTGTTAAATAATTAGAAGAATGATATCTTTTATTTCGAATTTAGTTAGTGATCTGGGGAATAAAAGCTTAATATCCGATACCTATTTTATATAATATATATATATATATATATATTTTTTTTTGAATCTGATTCTTCTTTTGGTTTCAAGAAGTCAAAGGGTAGTTAGAAGTTGTACATGTTGACTGCTAGAACGAGTTGCATTACGCACCGATTATCAGAAGCCTATGGACACGGCAAAATATCCTTTGCCGTTCAAACTGAAAAATTCGGTAAAAATAATACAAAAAAACAAAATAGTAATATTTTCAAGAACGATATCTAGTCTGATTTGTTTTTTTATATATATACATATATGTATATATAAATATTATCTTTATGTAAATTTTAAAATATTTGTATTTATTAAATTTATCATATTAGTTATTAATTTTTTGAATTTATCATATAGCTATATTTTAGTTTAAAATAATATTATTTTATTGTTTTAGATTTTTTAAAATTAATTTATTTTTACGGATCGAATCGGATATCCCGGTTAAAAACTTTAAAAAAATCAGATATCCAGGACACTGAATATTCAGATGACTACAAATCAAATCAAATAATTAATTATTCGAAAATGATCGAATCACGAATACTTTAAATATCCGGATATTCTATTTGTGTGCCCGATTATTGATGATACACAGTGCAGTGAGATGGCACAAGACATGACGAAATAAGCTTTCTTCTCATATAATGATCATTAGATTTTTTATAAAAAAGCTCAACTAGTTTCTATAGCAAAAAGGATTTTGAGAGATTATATTTATGCAGACAATGTTAATATTGAAATGATAATAACTAAGCAAAAAGAAAGAAAGAAAAAACAGCTCCCAGAATCAAAATAATTTAGAATTCATCAACAGGTTTTTTCATATGGTCATCAAAGAATCCAGCAGAGTGAGTTACAATCACACAGACCGCAAACCACCACCAGCTTGCAAAGCTTCTTGCAGGGATGTAACAGCGCCTTCGTAGTTTAAGAAACCCATGAACCAGAACTCATGATTGTCTACGGATATTACCTGTATGTACTTCTCTGCAGGATTCACTATGCTTGTTGATGGATTCACTGCTTTAAGTTGATGTAATGGTATCACTACCTGTTTAATCAAACAAGCCACTAATGTGTTAGTTCATTTGACCATTGTAGCAACTTCATTCAAAATGAGTAAACAACTTAAACTAACAAGAGATGAAAGCCCATGCTAGTGTATTATTACTCTCACAAATTCTCCATAGAAACATGTTTTGATGCTATTACCAAACAATGTCTTAAGCATCTAACAAAGAAGACAAAGTGTTAATTTTAATAATCACTGTAGCAAGTTAAAATGCATGAATCTAAAGTCTTATGACTTTATGACTTGGATATAGAAAATCATGATGAAGACAGATCTCTAAGGCAGCTCATTAGTTGATGCTACTAACACATCACAACGAGACATTCTCTTAAGCATCTACCAAAGAAGACAGTGATATTTATAATCACTGTAGCAAGCTGAAATACATTGAATCTAATGTCCATGGCTTTATGACTTGGATATAGAAAATCATAGAAAATTCGGAAACAAGTGAATCTTAAATTCCATGATTTTATCACTATAAGTCAGCTTCGAGACATTTTCTTAAAGCATTGACTAGCTTAACAGATGACGCATAGTTAATAATCACAGAAGTGATATGGGTGTCTTTAAGACAACTACAACTCTGATTATACAAAATGTATGGCATCTAAATAAAATCACAGTCTAAGGCAGCTAACTAGTTGTTGCTACTAAGAAATCATAACGAGACACTGTCTTCAGCATCTAAGAGAGAAAAGTGTTATTTTATAATCACTGTGGCAAGTTAAATGCATCTGAATCTAAAGTCCAATGACTTGGATATATAGAACCCTGATGAAGTCAGAACAAGTGAATCTTAAATTCCATGGCTATATCACTATAAGACAGCTCCGAGACATTTTCTTTAGCATTGACTAACTTCACAGATGATGCACAGTTAGTTTCACAGAGGTGATATGTGTGTTTCAAAACGACTACAACTCTGATTATACAAGATGCATGGCGCTATTTACCTTGTAATAGCTCCATTCGGTTTGACCATTATTTTTGTAAGAGAGAGGGTTGTCACTACAGTAAGCAAGCTTGGCAGAGGATATATATAGAACTCCCATAACTGGGCCAGCTGAAGTCGACAAGTAGCATGCAAAAGAATTTAGCAGCTGTTCTTCGGAACAGTCTCAAAGGTCTGTCGAAAAATCTTCTCATATCCTCCTTCTGCAAGGACCTTAGTGCTCTGTGCAATTCTTCCCATAGCAGCATCCGCAAAACTCGGAGCAGAGTTCTCACTGATAGACATAGAAGATTATCAAAGAAATCACACAAAGTTATCATGAATGAAAAATTCTGAGAGAAATGTACAAGACGCATCGAATCAACTAGAGTACACACATAAACATTCTAAACGCAAATTAAATTGTGTAAAATTTTCTCAACCCCCTCCCACCAATCCAGAGTTTTCAGCCAATCCCAGGTATACGCACTATGCAGGCGTTAGACATTTCACTTAAAACTCCATTGCTCAAACATTTACCCAACTCATCAAGAAACTCAGCCGATTAGATTGAAATAGAAAATCATAAGTTACAAGAGGGATCGCTCAGATAAATCTTGAATGAAAAACGTTAGAGAATTGAACAAGCAATCCAACCACTATAGGAAGACACAAACAGTTTGTAAACCTAAACTAAAGTTTCTCACTCCCAAAAAGTCAACTTCTTTAGCTAGTCATCAGACATATCTACTCAACATCCATTGCTCAGGTCACCTTAATCTTTTGCCCTCGATTAGAATGTAATTCTTCAATACAACGAACAAAAGAATTTATGATTACGCCACAACGAGTGAACTCCCTATCCATTACACTACAATGACAATTCTCAATTCTCATATCCACAATTTTTGGCTCAGAAATTCACCAAAGGTTTTGCTTTTGTTAACATTCATCCAAAGAATCAATATTTTGATGAGCATATGGCTATCAAACGTGAGTGCAGTACATCATACAGAGAATACACCTAGGATTGATACGTGATAAAAAAAAAACTCACGGTGCTGCCAAGGTGTTGCCGGCAAGGCTCTCAGTCTTCTTAGCAGCCTTCAGCAACCCTCCTTCCCATCTCCCAAGCGCTCCTTTCACAGACTCCATCGTCTCTGATCCAATTCACAAAAAGTCAATGTTCAAGAAATCCGTAGTAGTTACCAAAGCTCTTTATAGATGACTAGCTACTAAGCAGATTATTCGAAACCTAAGCAAGGCTAACAAATTATTGATTTATATATATATATATATAATAATTATATGAAATAATTTAGTTTTTAAATAAACATATAAAATTATGTAATAAATTATCAAAATTAGATATGTAAGAAGAAAAAATTAGACAAATTTATGGATCTATACTAACATTATTGTTTAAATTAACATATTTAGATCGATTTTAATCATTTTTGATTTGGAATAGTTTAAATCAATTTCAATAGTATAAATCAATATAAACTGGATTTTTAGAAAAATGGTTTTCGTATAGGACTGAGTTGCAGCCTACACCATTTTTAGAACCCATCTCACAGATACAAAATCATAAACTTACACTCTTCTACCTTTCAAACGAAGCATCCGACGTATCAGCCGGAGGACCGAGCAACATACGGATTAGATCCGGCCGGGTACGACGACGCACTCTTCTGATCCGGTTCCTGAGACCCGGAAACCAACTCAGGGCTCCAATGAACCGATTTCTTCGATCCAGACCCCGTTCTCGCCGGCGGCTGCGCTTCCGATTGCTTCTCTATCGGATCGCTCCCTTTCGTCTCGATTTCAACCTCGGACAAGGCGATCTCGGTGCTCGCATCATCGTTTCCTCCCTTCTTCTTCATCCTTGATCCGCACCCTTCGGATCGACGCTCACTGAACGATTCTGATCCCCAATCTTCGCTTCGGAATCTACCTTCGCGCGCGGCTCCATCGTTTCGAAAAAAATTGGGATCGTTGCGCGTACGGAGGCGCGTGAGGTGATCGGAGTTTTGAAATTTTTTGTGCAAGGATGGTATCGTTGGCTTCTTCGCCTTTTTTTTGTCTCTCTTTGTGAGAAAAATAAATAAATAAGGAAATTATTATATTTTATTTGGGAGACGGGATTACCGGGGAGATAGGTGACGAACCGTAAGAAGTGACTTGCCATTTTGGGGCGGTAAGAGAAAACTCTGACCGGCTTCAACCGGTCTTGGGCCTTCATTCCTTTATCTACGTTAGAGCATCATTATCCATAAACCCCATTTCGGGTTCTTATTTCTTTTTTTCTTTTTTTTTGTTTTTTTTGCTTAATTTCTTTTAAAAAAAACAAACCAATTATGGGTCGCCACGTGTCAGTTGGAGTCCGTGAACAGTGTAAGAAAACCTTTCAAAAACGGTTCTTATTTAGTAATTTTAAGAAGCGGTTCTGCGCATTGTTCACGGACCCCACATATCAGTGGGGGCCTCGCGAACAGTGCAAGAACCCCCTTAAGAAACCAGGGAATAATGATGCTCTTATACTCCCTCCAGTTTCTTATCTTTTATAATATTTATATTGTTTCAAAATATAAAATGTTTTTAAAGTACTTTTAAAATTTTAAGATTAACCTTTAACTTTATTGAAAACTGTTCAACCAATAAAATTTTACTTTTTTTATAATTGGTTAAATAATTTTAAAATTATATATTTAAAATATTTTCTAAAAAAATGTAAATTCCTTAATCTTTGTGCGGTAAACTAAAACATCATGTATTATAAAACGGAGGGAGTATATGATTAATACGTTGATTATTTTTGTCACGTATTTAAAAGTTAGACAATATTGCAAGGAAATAAAATATATAAAGGTTTAGATTTTTTTCGATGAAAATTTTGAAGTCGAATCTATCAAATAACATTTTAAAGTTTTTGTCACAAAATAGACTTTAAGAAAAAATGACTACAATTTATTTTTTTTTTAATTTTTTTTTTTTAATTTTAAACTTCATCTCCAAAATTTATCCCATAACTCTAAATTTGAAGTCTAAATTAGTTAGCTCAAAAGATATATATATATATATTATATTATTTAATAAAATCTATTTTAATTATTTTTCTTTTTAAAAATTATTTTTATGTAAAAACTTTTTGAAGTGTATATTAGAGTATTTTCTCCCTTCTATATGTGTTGATGGAGGTATAACAAAGAGAGATTTACACAAAGAATGATAGTGCTAGCTAACTTCTAATAGTATGTAAAAAAAAAATAAGAGAAAATTGGAAAATGATGATTAACATTTACCTTCAAACTGACGTCTAAGAAAGCCTACAAGCTTACTGTCAAGTCGGTAACTGAGCAAACTGAAATATGTTCCTCATGGTCTTCTCGAGTTACCGTGAGATTCTTTACCAACATCCCACTTCTCCCATGCTTCCTAGCATTTAAAGTTAAGATCCCCACATCAGATGTTTAAAAGAACCAACACTAATATCTAAAAAGTTAAGATTCTGCCAATTTTTTATTAAGTTTTATAGCTCATAATACAAATTTAACAATTAAGCTCCATCCATACATGATTTATTTTCATCTGAAAAAGCCACTTTCACCACATCAAGGGAGTAAAGAGAGTAAAGTTCCATGTTATTGGGAGATCTAGATATCCATCTAGATCCAACTGTTAAAATTAAGGATATCTTAGAATAACTTTTTTTATTATTTATAATGTACTATTTTATATATTATTTAAAAAAATTAGATTTACTCATCTCTATATAAGTCGATGAATATTATATTTTATTCTATATATAAAGTCAGTAATATTTCTTCTAATTATATATTTTTATCAATCTATCACATGTCGATCTGGAGTAATTCGTGAGCCTAGGAGCTTCCATGCCACTCCAAATCCATGATGTATAGGGACAAGCCAAAAAAGATATGATCTCTTGTGTCATTCTTTTCCTGTAGAGGATACATTTATATATGATCCCCATGTGTGCATTAGGGTTCATGGACAGTCTATCTTTGAGAGCAAACAAGGTGATGAAAGAGGAGGAAACGACTTGTCTGAACCAGATTACGCTACTCCCAACCACCTTGTCGCGTCCAAGTACTACTTATATGACAAAATACTATTTCTGCACCAGGGTCACTTACAAGAACATGTTCAAGATGAAAATGAGAATGTGTTTGTAACATCCCGAGTTATGATATGTAGAAAGGCTTAAGAGAATTGATTTGGCTACCTATGTCACCAAAGTTGACTTACCTTTTCCGTCACACATCCGTTTAGAACCTCCAGGGTTAAGCGTGCTTATGCTGGAGTAGTGAAAGGATGGGTGACCTATCGGGAAGTGATTCGCGATACCGTGTGAGTGAGGCCAAAAGCACGGGGAAAGGTCATGTGGTGATTGCAGGGTCAGTAAACAATGATTTCAAGCCTTGGAAATTAACGACCGACCGTCAGATGGGATGGGGCCCCACGGGCCGAGAGAGCGGGCCGTGGGTGGCCCATTAGTCGTGGGCGGTCGGGGCGTTATAAGTGGTATCAGAGCTGGTTAGGCCATCTCAGTTCTGACCTGAGAGGCGTCTTGAGACCTGTCAGGGGCGCAACGAGGGCGTTGCGTTCTTTGAGAGGGGGTGAATTGTAACATCCCGAGTTATGATATGTAGAAAGGCTTAAGAGAATTGATTTGGCTACCTATGTCACCAAAGTTGACTTACCTTTTCCGTCACACATCCGTTTAGAACTCCAGGGTTAAGCGTGCTTATGCTGAAGTAGTGAAAGGATGGGGTGACCTATTCGGGAAGTGATTCGCGATACCGTGTGAGTGAGGCCAAAAGCACGGGGAAAGGTCATGTGGTGATTGCAGGGTCAGTAAACAATGATTTCAAGTCTTGGAAAATTAACGACCGACCGTCGGATGGGATGGGGCCCACGGACCGAGAGAACGGGCGTGGGTGGCCCATTAGCCGTGGGGCGGTCGGGGCGTTATAGTGTTAGTCCTGAAATATGCGACTCCTCAATCTTCCATTAATACTATATTGAGATTGAAGTGTAGCATCACAAACTTTAGCTTGATTAACACCACTGAATTTCCACCTCCAAAAGTTGACTTTTTTTTTTTGTTAATGTTGTTGTGTTCACACCCTTAATTAGAAGCTACTATTTTAACATTTTGTGTGCCAGTGAAAATAAACAAAACAATTTTGGGCTTGACAATTAAGTTGTGAGGCCTCGGAAAGCTAGGAAGAAAGGACACGTTCTAGGCCTGGGCATCCGGGTCCTTGGGTCGGGTTCGGGTCGGGTCCTGTCGGGTCCGGATCTTTCGGGTCCTAAAAATTTAGACCCATATAGGTACCTGTAATTTTTCGAGTCGGTTCCGGGTCGGGTCTTGTCGGGTCCGGGTCGGTTCGGGTCTATAATTTCAATACCTGTAAAATACCCATAATTTTTCGGGTCCATATCGGGTCCGGATCGGGTTCGGGTATTTAGAATCTGAAAAAATACATGACAATACCCAGACTCACTCAAATTTAATTAATATTTGTCATATATATCTAAATATTTATAAAATAACTTAAATTAAACTATTAATAGTCAACATAAATCATTTTAAACTCTAAATTTTATAGTTTAAAACTTCATATTACTTAAAAATGTTTCAAAATAATAATAAATATAGTTAACAAAAGAAATTTCAACTAAATAAAATATAATATATAAATATATATATATATTATATATATATATAAAACATAACATAAAAAAAATCATAGTTTTAATATACATGTTTTTTAAGTCGGGTACAAATCGGTTCTTGTCGGGTCGGGTCTATTCGGGTCAGTTCTCTTCGGGTCCGGGTCTATTCGGGTAAAAGAAATTTAGACCCAAAAGGTACTTGTAAAGTTTCGGTTCGGGTCGGGTCGGGTATTTTCGGATCGGGTCCGGGTCGGGTCTTCGGGTCAGGTTAAAATGCTCAGGCCTAACACGTTCAAACTAGCTCTATGACCAAATTAGTGAAATATATTTGGTATTAAAAATATGATAAGGTCAGAACAGCTGTCAGGGGGGAAATGTTTTCTAAAAACTGATATGAAGATACATTAATGCAATGCACATAACGTCAAATTTAAGGGCATTAAAGCTGAATTAACAATCGTCTCTTAGGGTGAGGTTCTTAGTTTTTTTAAGAGACGTTTAACTAAAAAAACTTAAAAATCGTCTTTAAATAAGAATTATAAGAGATGTCTCTTAGCCGAAAAGTATATATAAAAAAAAAACAAATTTTACGTTAAAAACTCTACCTTAAAAAACTGGGGTTAATCATGACTTTAGATTCTCATAGTCTCTCAAAATAATTAAATATTAATTTGATTATATAAGATAAATATATATATTTTTTTAAATTTCAGTCAAATGAATCAAATGAATGTTCAATAGTTGTTATATGAGTCTCTAGGAATTATGAAAAAGTTTGTTTATATTTTATAAAGGTATTGTCTCTTTCCTTTCTCATCTTCTATTTAATATTTCACTTAATTTATTAGTGAGAGACTGGTGGTAGAAACCACCACTATAGTCTATAGATGATCTAAGAGCATGATTAATGGAGTATCTTAAGAGGGGTTTTTTCACTGTTTGCGGACCCCACTAATATGTGTGGTCCATGAACAGTGCAATAACCGATTCTTAAAACTTCTAAATAAAAACCGTTTTAGAGGGTTTCTACACTGTTTGTGGACCCCATTACCACGTGGCGGTCCATAACTGGTTTTTTTTAATTTTTTTTTTAAAAAAAAAAAAAAAAAAAAAAAAATAGGAACCCCACTTGGGGTTCCAGAGTTAATCATGTCATAAGGGTCTAATAAAATTTTTATTCAAAAGAAATGATTGGTAGAGCATGATTAGTTCCTATTTTTTTTTTTTCTTTTTTTCTTTTTCCTTTTTTTTTAAAAAAATTAAAAAAAAAATTAAAAAACGAATCAATTACGGATCGCCACGTGGCAGTAGGGTCCCGCAAACAGTGTAAGAACCCTTCTAAAAACGGTTCTTATTTAGGAGTTTTAAGAAGCGGTTCTTACACTGTTCATGGGCCCACATGTCAGTGGAGCCTGCGAACAGTGCAAGATCCGCTCTTAAGAGCTCCCACTAATCATGCCCTTAGGTAGGTCTCGAATTAAAAAATGAGAATACGCGTGGATTGACTGTTTAGCTGTAAGTTTGTGGTGTGTTAAAAAAAAAACGATTTTAATAATTTCATAAATAGTTAATAGTTGGACGTTTAACTATCTAAGTCATGTTTTCAGATAACAT
>CAJHQP010012397.1:0-12193 GCA_905132765.1 Moricandia arvensis
TGGGTTTGATTTGTGTTGGGAATATGATCAAATGGGTGGCTACTGTAATGTTATACCATGATTGTAGAACTAGGGTTTTGGAAAAGAAGGGTGATGTGGAGATTGGATCAAAAGTTAAGGCTTTTGCTACATAAGAGAAGTGGTTTGAGATCAAGCCAAAAATTGAACCATTGTCTTTGTCCTCTACATACTTTTTGTTAGAGCTGTATTTGCTTTCCCTGTAGTAAAACTTGGAATCTTTGTAACACAAATAAGAGGATTATTTAACTTTTTGAGTTTGCAGGTTTAACCCCCTTTTAGTATTACATTTTAATGTAATGTTCTTTGACCTATCAATGTTCATATCTTGGCCAAGTCATTTAAAGACACTATGGCCTAGATTTTTGCTCATTCACATCTAATTTAACTACAAATGGAAGTTTAATAATTCAACTTGACTCAGAAGTCATCTGAGCTTATCTACTAAATCCCCACTACTATTGAAACATTACATACGTTGACTGACTTATAGATGAAGTGAAGAAGTCAACTTCAATGGTGGACAACAAATATTAATGTAATGGAAGACTAATTGGTACTTACTAGGGCTACACACCAAACGGGTACTTGCCAATTTTATTTTGATATTCTTGATACTTGCTTTGTACAAATAATAAAGATCTAGACTTGTATTTGACTTTAAAAAATTAATATTTGTTATTTCGATTATTTGCTCAAGCAGAGTGCAGGGTGAAACATCGGTTTGGTTGTTTGAGTGTTAGAGCATCTTCAACCTCACTTTATTTTTTATTTTTTACTTTATTTTGAAACAAGTTTTGTTTCAATTCTACTTAATTTTTTACTTCGAAACTATGAACAGTATTGCTTCAATTTGAAGATATACTATTCACATCTTTATTTTTAAAATAAATGTTTTAATTATAAATTAATCCGCAATTTTTACTTATTCTTATCTTTAATAAAATAAATTAAATACTTTAATATAGTCCAATAATTTCTAACTCCAGTTGTTATTTTCACTATATTAATTTAAATATTAAATATACTAAAACCTTCACTAATTAAAAGAAGTTACATAATTAATATAAATACATAGTTAATAATACTAAACTAAACATATAAAACTTAAACAACATAAACTAACATTAATACAATGACAAGATGATTCAAAGATTCTCGCATATTTTATTCTACTATAATATTATTTGATAATGCAGTGAAAACGTAATTCAAAGATTCTCATATTTTTAAATACAATATGTTAGAATATTGTTAAAATAAAATAGTTGGGTAAAATTTGTAAATATAAAAAGTAAAGGTATTATTAAAAAATAATGATAAATAAAAATGGGATATATTTAAAATATTTCTTTATTAAGAGAAAATAAAACAAACTATTAGAACAAAAATTATTTCATTTCTTATTTTATTTTGAAAAAAATGAATTTTTGAAAATAAAAATGAAGCCAACCATTAAAGATATTCTTAAAATAACACATTTATGGAACAAATGCTTTATCTCTGTCTTCTTACTATGGAAGAGGACACGAGACTTTGGGTGATGCTTGTGTTCTTGTTATTCACTCTTGCGCAGGGCCGGGCTTGAAGATTGATGGACCCCAAGCCCAAAATACTTTCGGCCAGTAATTAGAGCATCCACATTGATGAACCCTTGGGGTTCACACAAATAAAAAAATAATTTTTTTTTTATTTTCGTTTATTTAAAAAAAAAAAAATTATTTTTGGACCAATCATATGTTGACACGTGGTGAACGCCGGGTTCATTGGGGTTCATGGCAATGAACTTTTGGAGAGAGGGGTTCATAGATTTGCGTGTGAACTCCCCTCTTGATCTCCTCTTGATCCTTTGATGGGGATGCTCTTAATATGTTAAGCAACACTAGAAATATGGGTAGGGGGAAAGCTCAAACCACGTTATGAAAAGGGAAAATCAAGAAAACCCACTAGACTACAATAGAATTTTATAAAATTTCGGCGCCTATGGGTCTTATTATAACAAAGGCCCTGCATCCAGGACTCAGCTCTGAATGTCATATAAGATGTATAACTAGATTTTGACCCGCACTTTAAAAGCGCGGGTATATTTTTATTTTAATATATTTATATATATGAAAGAAAATGAGTTTTATATGTTTGTGTAAATCATTTTTGATATTATTTTATATTTTGTTTTGTTTTTGTTTTTGACAATTTTAATTTTTGGTACCTATACATATTTTTGTTGTTGCATAAAATTTCCACTTGCTCCCATATTTATATATTTTTATTTTATGTTTAATCGTGACCACAATTATTTTATTTTATTTACTAATTTTTGCTAATATTATGTTGTTAATTGGGCTTTGTCAATATTGTTTTTAGTTTAAATTGTCAAATTAAATGGGCTTCAGAATGTAAATCAAAGTTTATTACCCAATCCAAAGTTTTGCCCAAAAGTCCAACTTGCTAATTGCTACCGACAAAAATACATCAGATTTTTATTGTCTTCGAGAAAATACATGTCTGAAGAACCATCGGTTTCTCTCTCTATCAACATGCGAAGTCATCTTGGATTCATCTACTTGATATGAGAAGCCTCTTTATCGATCTGTTCAGGTATTTGGAAATCTCCTATTTCTTCTTTATCTGTAGATATATATATAGCTAATCTAAAATCTCTAGCTCGACTATTTTAATTCCATAAATATTTTGCATGTAGTATCAGATGACTCATCATTTGATTCTGATGATCGATCTTACTCAAGTGGGTCTTTGATTAGCTATCTTAAGAATCTATGAAGAAATTTTTTTTTTCAATCGGTTCAAAGCATCAAGAAAGAGGAAAGAAGTAAGTTCCTTACAATATTTCATATATTTCTGTTTTTTTTTTTGATCTTAATATTCCACTTTATGTTGACCCTCAGATCTGAAACGATGTAACTTTGTATCTTCACAATCGATTTAAACCCGGGTCAAATAATAAAATCTGAAACGTCAGAGAGAATCAAGGATTTCAAAGACATAAATTACATATACTGAAAGAGAAGGTATACATGTTCATTTTTTTATAGCAGTTAATATAAATATATATATGTGTATGTTGGTTTGTTCAAAGTGAAAGTTAGTTTGACTTTCGTTTAACAAAAGTTCTTTGTTTGCAGATTCAAACATCAGTTAGGCTTTACATTATATCTTTGACAACTATGAAGGTGATGTTCTTTACATTTAACACTCTTAAATTTTTATGATCTCTTTTACTATAAAACTTGCCGTATTTTGATGTAAGCTTGACTTGGGCTAATGATATTTGGTTTACTATATAAAATTTGTGGTTTCTTATAGTGATATCTTATCAAAGGTCTTATATTTTGCAGAATGATGATCCATTAATTTGTAAGAAAAGAACACAACCTATTAAAATACACAGATAAGTATCTGATAAAGCAATATAAAATTTTGATTATCATAAAAAACATTCAAGTACGTACACGTTTTGCTTTGTTCTGATGTTAATTTTTTAATGTTTAGTAGGTAAATGCTATGTAAATAGCAGGGATAATTCTTTGAGTACGTCAACAAATGGCGAGAACATTCTGTAATCACATAATCTGTAAGTATCAAACTTCCATCTTATTAAAGTATTAGAATTTAGTATCTATTAATATATCTCACTTTATTACATATCTATATTTATTACATATGTATATTTTTATCAAATTTTTAATTTTTTATATGTGTTGTTGTTGAAACTATTAAAGACAATATTAATACACTTAAATCAAATATTTATCATCTTTTTGTGGTTTTATATTTCAATATATTTAAACGTATTTTATAACAAACTAATTAGTAATATACAATTTAAAAAAATATATATATGACAGTATAACAAATTTTATAATTTATAATGCTAACTTAAAGTTTATATTGAATTTTATCTATACTATTAAGCTCAAATCTAAACTAATGTTTACGAAATGGGCCTTATTTGTGTTACTCGATTTTAAGCCCAATAACATTTGTGTTATTCGATTTTTAAGCCCAAAAATATTTGTGTTATTCGATTATTAAGCCCAATAAGATTAGTGTTATTCGATTTTTAAGTAACCGTTGATTACTATCTTTTAATTAAAAAAAACAAAACGAAAAAGGACATAGAAAGACAGATCTAGAATGGTCGTCTCTCTCGTTTTCACCGACCACAATATGTGAGATGAAGATCGAAACCGATGGTCATATTCAAAGTTGAAGAACATATATTTGAGGAAAAAACTTCAGACTATCGAGATCTGAAGGTATTTATTACTAATTAGTTCATTTAGATTTGTCTTACTGAAAGTTCAAGATCTGTTTTTTTTTTGTTATATATCCTTAAGATCTTGGTTTACTTTTCACAGTTGAAGAGTTTCTTATATCAATCATAGATTTGAAGCAAGCATGCAAAGTTCAACCGTATCATTAATCTCCAAAAAAAAAAAGTTCAAGCTCATCAAATGTCTGGTCAATATCTGAAGAATCGAGGAAAGGTGATTAACTAAGTTAGTTTTTTATAAACTCTGTCAGTTTTTGCTTGATTTCAGAAACGTGGTTCATTAGGTTTATGGTTTCCGTGTTTATTCAGAGAAACTTTCGATGCTTCCACAAGTGAAGGGAACTCAACCGTTGCTTAAAATATTCGACCATAAATCCAGTCATCTAAACCATCAAAAAACGTCCGATTTGATTAGGTACTAATTTTATATCGGATCTTCCTCTGTTAATCCATGTTTAACTAATTGTTATAATACTTCGAAACATGATTCTTATTCACAATCGGTAAGCAATTCTTATGTTTTAAGCGTTGTATAATAAAATAACTTTTTTGTCCTTGAAAGAACAAAATTGTCTTACTTAGTACAATGGTTTTGACATTTAAGAGATTTTGAAGTCGGTCGGTCTCTTTGGAAGTCAAAGAGGATGTGAAGCGAGTATCTACCTTCGAAGGTGATAATCCGAGGTATACAACTTATATTTGAGAAGATGGAGCAGAATCAAGAGATTCTAAGGTATGAAAACTGTTTCTTCATCTCATTATAAGTTTATTTATTTTCTTTTACAATGATTATATATTTTAATTTTTTTTTGTTTGCAGATCCTTACATACAGACTGATCAATATCTGAAGACTTTTGAATATCTGAAGAGACAAAAAAAAGGTTAGCGTTTATAAATGGTCTATTATAAGTAGAGGTACAAAAGATAATAGTTCACTGCAGTCTATGTTCCAGAAGTTTTTTTTACCACTACATAAGTACATAAGATGATATATATATTACATCAATGTCTCAGGCATTCACATAGACGTCTATAATTCGCTTTCAAAGCATATCACATGGATGCCTCCAAACTGGAATTGTGTTTCCAAGTTGATGACATTGCACACATTTCATCAATAATCAGTAAGTTACTATCTAACTTATACACGTAAAATATTAGTATTTTGAAATATTATTGTTGGAGTAATTCACAATACATTAGTATTGACTTATTGATAGGAAAACAAAAGCTTAACACCGAAATTGAAAATTGAAATAGCTAAACGAAAATTAAAAAAAAACAAAACATATAGGTTTAAGAAATAGCCTCTTCTTCCCAAAATCTAGATTGTTTAGCTTGATTTAGAAGCAGCCTCTTCATCGTTCGTATTAATTGAGCAACTTACTGATGTGTATTGAGTAAATACCATTCTGAAAATATGATTTAAATCAAACGAATCCTATAAATGAAAGCTAGAAGATATCACAATCTATATCTCACATAATCATTTGATGTAGATTCAGATAAATACCTGTTCACCACTACAAATAGTAGTTTCCAAATCAGATTGAGTACATGATCCTGATACTGCACCACTCATCATCATACTCATATCTTTCCAAACTTTACCAACCTTGAAAATCTCAGCTTTGCAAGTCACATGGTCTTTCTCAATGAACACTCCAAACATAAAGGTCTTACCAACCAAAGAAGTGATAGCTTCAGGAAATGAATCAATGTCTTCTAACTGTAATAATAAATATTTAGGTCTTCAGGTTTTAGATTCTGTAAGTATTCATATAAATAAACATGGTTAGCAATTTTATAATATACCTCATCAAAGGAACCATTTAGTAGGGTCTCTGTAGATTCAGGCACAATTCCTTTCGCAATTGAATCTAGTAACATGAAGTGGGAAATTCCAGTATCATCCTTTACCAATAGATGAAGCTTGAATCTGTCCATATAATTAATGTTATATATTAGAGCTTTTTAGAAGACTATTAAGCGTGCAATTTTAAACCTTACACTTGCAATTTGAATATATATTCATACCTTGGGGACACATCATAAACCTTACGCTTGCAATTTTCACACCACCAAACATGAGAGACAATGTCATTTCCATTGACCTTTTTAATGTTGGTTGAGAGTTTAATAACTTTTTTGTCACAACCATTACAGCCAAAATAGTACCATCCCCAATCCCTATCAATTTCATAGACTGTACATATGACCCTGCACTGCTCAGCCTACATATTCATGAAAAGGTTATTTATTATTCACAGAATATATGTTACAGTTTTGTTTAATATTGAATTTACCTCAGTTGGTTGGAGAAGTTCGCCAATGTACTTAAGTGGATATTGCATCCACTTATCTCGCCTCAATTTTAGGTGAAGCTTATGTTCTTTAGATTCAACTAAAGTCAAAGAGTTACTCTCATCACCTAACTCCCTGATTAAGTAAGAAAAACAGGCTACACATTAAGTGGCATCCTTTACCAGTATCAACACATGAATACAAAACACTCACATTTTTTTATATTCTTCTGCCTCCTTTATTAGCGGGTTAACAATCACTTGTGTAGCATCAAATGCATTAGAGATTTGGATGTCACCTATCACAAACCATAAAGAGAGATAAACCAAAAATATATATATCACAACTATATATAGTATAATACCGTATAGAACAAAACTACCTCTGTATGTGCCAATTTTAGCAAATCTTAGAAGGCATAAAACCATTTCTTCTCCAGCTGCTACAACAGCGGTATGAATGTTCTCAGCAAAGGTTCCCCATAGACAGCAAGGAATCGTCTGGTCACTGTTCGAATAATACATGTTTAAAAAAGGTAAACATGCGATTATAATCTGATTAAATATCGGTGTTATTAATAACGTATCCGAGACTTACTGAGTGTTCTTCAAAGTAAACTCAATTTTTTTCCTTGCTTTCCCCGAACACTGAATGGTCTCAAGGTCACCCAAATCCATGACTTGTCCAATAACATCTAAACAAAAAAAAATTGGTAAAGTATCAGCTTATGCTTTGACAGATAATAGGTTTAAACTAAAAATAAATATATATATATATATATATATATAAACACTAACCGATTAGCTTGTATTGATCAAGCTTTCCATTTAGTATGGTTTGGAAGTCAACCAGACTAAGGAAGAGGTCGTCGTTTTGCAGGGTTGAAATGGAGATTGCAGTATTGTGAATAAAAGACAACTTGTATGCATGATTGGTGGATTTGTACATACCACCGACTGCAGTAACTGAGAAGTTTTTGATATTTCTCCAGGATCCAACAGGAACTTTATCTCCTAACTCTTCAAGGTAAGTTTTCTTACATGAAGCATGTATTTTTGTTCCCTGAAAAAGATAACAATTTCAACAATATTAGATTGTAGTATTACACAATATGAGTATGAAAGAATGATGTATCGTTAAATCGTTAAAGAAACTTACATGAGCATCAGACAAAATGAGTTCAAGAGATTCTCCAACTCCTGGAATGTATTGTTTCCAAGAATGAATAACCTTGACTTGAATATGCCATGTGGTTTTGTATGGTCTCACTTCGTTTAAAAAGCTAAGGTTCATGAAAGAAGACATATTTTAGTTGTTTTTTGTGACAGAATAGTTATGGACTATGGCTACCTATATATAAGATTTAAGTGCTCTAGGTTTAGATACGTTTATTCTTTGCCCACGTTAATTATTAATATCTTTAGAAAATATAGTTGTTACCAAAACAGTTTGATCTTGCACATATCGTGGGATTTGTAACCATATTCTGATTGTAACAATATATTTGTGTTTATATTATTTAGTAGGATAATTTAAATGCATGCACTTATCGTGGGAAGATGTATTTCATGGGTTATTCTCGAGTTGCACACAATATTTAAGCCCAAAAAAAATTAAGCCCAAAAAAAATTATCGATTTGCCATTAATGAATCTGTAATTGTTAGACAAATAGTAATGGCATAATTGGAAAAATTTAAAATTTCATTAAGTTTATAATTTAGGAATGATCCTGTTTTAATGGTATTGATGTAAAAAATTAACTTGCCATAAAATTAGTACATTTTAAGAATGAAACTTTCTTTCTCAATGTAAAAATAAAATTTGAAATATTCATGCTTTATAGATCGAATGGTCATTGTCAATGGTCAATCAAGCTTATTTGCTTTAGTAATATTTCTAAGTTTTCAACTCTTTGACTCTTGTCGAATCTATTTATATATATATAGGCAAGATGTTCTATATAATCTATAAGAAGAAAATATATATACACATATGTTAGGTAAAGCAAAAAAAAAAAACTAGTCAAAAATGATAATTAATGGTTAAATATATTACCTCTTTAAAGTGATTTTGTGACACAACATACTTTATATTTATCTTAACTATTTTTATTCTGTATATATAATAACAAGAATATAAAATCACACTTTTCAGTAGAAGCACATCACAAGATTGTTTAAGACATTAAAACCATGAAAATACAGGCATCCTTGATATTCATGTTCATCCTCTCTTTCTTTGTTTTACATCAGTGTATGTATATATTTATCATTTTATTATTTATCTTTCTTTGTTTTTTTTCTCATTTCTTCTCAAAATGTTTCTTATTTTTTTGTCGTTGATGTATGATTTATATGTGAAGGTGCAAAGATGAATATTAGAGGAATAGAGGATTCAACATAGTCATAACATCAAATTGTGTTAAGAGTATGTGTTCAAGAATATTTGTAAGAGATTGTTGGTGCTGTCCAGGACGAAATCGCAGATGTTGGAAAGACAAAGCGTCATGTTGATGCTATATGTCCTCGTCCTCATCTTCCTCCAAAATAGTGTTTAATATTTTTTTGTATTAGAATTTGCTGTTCACCTTGTGACACAAATTAAAGTAAATTAGTTTTACCTATTTAATCTTCCTATTTAAACTTGAAATTTTATTTAAATACTTAAATTAGTTTTGGGAAAAGAAAACTTAAGAATCATTTTGTCATTGGATTTCATTACATTCGTTACATACATTTCCAAAGTATGCAATCCGATTATGTTTCCAGTTATGAAGCAGTGCACATTTTAACAAACCTATTAAATTATGAAACCTGCAATATTAATGTTATTCATATAAAAAAATTTATCATGAAAATTCTTAGTTTTTTTGTATATTTTAAATTTAAATTCTCGTTCTCAAAATTAGATAAAAGCTTATAGTTCACACCATTAGCTTAGTTTATTTCTGAAAATCTTAGATCCATTGAATAACAATAGAAGTTATCTATAGAAATAAAGAAATAATGATTTTTTTTTAAAAACAGTTTTAATAAATTTGTAAAATGAGAGAATATCATATTAGCAATGGATGCTGATCAAGTGAGGATCGGTAGCTGCAAGAAGTACACAAATCCTGCAGTTAAACAAATCCAAGTTTGCTTTTTATTCACAAATCTCATGGACCTCATGGTTCTACTCATATAGTTTTTGAAACACAACTTCTTTTCGTTACGATTCAGACATTTGGACTACGACATGAGGAGTTAACCATAACTCTACAATCATTATGATAAGGTCCTAAAGCAGCATACATAAAAACAAAAAAGTCTCTTGCGATGAGGATACCCTGTTTATGATCCAGTAAGAGTTCGAGTGGAAATGGAGTCTTGTACACTAGTTTCTATGTGGGTTTGATTTGTGTTGGGAATATGATGAAATGGGTGACTTGTGTAGTGTTATATCATGATTATAGAACTAGGGTTTTTGAAAAGAAGGGTGATGTGGAGTTTGGATCAAAGCTAAGGCTTCTGCTACATAAGAGAAATGGTTTGAGATCAAACCAGTTGCCTTTGTCCTCTTGTAGTAATATTTGGCATCTTTGTCTCACATTTGCTTTCCTCGATCTTATAATAAGAAGAATTATTTACATTTGAGTTTGCTCGGTTTAAGTCGTTACATTTTAATTTATTGTGGTTTGACCTATCAGTGTTCATATACTATGGCCAAGATGTTTGATTATTCATATCAACTTTAACTACAAAATGAAAATTTCATAATTCAACTTGACTCAAAAGTCGTCTGCGTAATAGACTTAGCTTATCTACAAAATCCCCACTATCATTGGAAACATTACATTCGGTGACTGACTTGTAGATGAAGGTCAAGAAGTCAACGTCAATGGTGGACAACAACCATTAATGTAATGGGAGACTAATTGGTACTTACATGTTCTATGACACTGTAATATCTAGACCGTCCACGGTTAATGGCCATCCACACCTACTCATTCGACCTATAGGCTATATCTCATTCAACGGACGGTGTGTTAGTTTTTTTAAAAGCTCGAAAATCATGTTTGCTGTCAATGCAATCACATATGATATTTTTCTGTGCTTTGGTCTCACTCATACGGTATCACGAATCACTTCCCGATAGGTCACCCGTCCTTTCATTATTCCAATATAAGTACGTTTAACCCTGGAGATCTAAACGGATATATGCTGAAAAAAGATAAGCACATTTTAATGACATATGTAGTCCAATCAATTTTCTTGAACTTTGTCACATATACCATAAATCGGGATGTTACAAACACTTTTTAAAAACAACAGATCTGTGGATATCCTTCTTCTAATTTGAGAAGGAGAGCAAGATGAATGAGAAGCTAAGTGTCATGGAACTACTAAAACGAGCTGCAAAGCTACTCTTCAGTAACATCAATCTCCCTTTCTTCCTCTTTCTCTGCTCTCTCCCACTGTTCTGTTTCTTGATCTTTTTCGAGCTTTCTCTCCAAACCACCATCTCCCTCACTTACCAGTTCCTCTCCCAAGAACTAATCTTGGCCGTTACTTCTTTCTTCAAGATCAGAAAGATATGTCGGAGAATGATCTGATTCCATGGCTGATTCAGACATCTCTGCTTTACTTTTTCCCTTACACCCTTCTTGACCTCTTTACCACCACCATGATCATTGCAGCATCTTCCGTTGCTTACACGTCCGAGAAAGAACCGTTGGGGATGCTTAATTTGGTACGGAGATCTGCCAAGATATGTCAGAACAGAATAGGAGGTTCTCTGATCACATCTCTCTATGTCCTCCTCTTGTCAACCTCAGTGTTCTTCGGTTTCTTCTCAGATTCAGTCAACTACTTATCCGTTGTTTCTCTCTCACGTGATTTCCATATCTTACACTACCACGCAGAAGTGCTGTTCCACGCGGTTGTGGTTCTGATTCAACGGTACTATATTCATAGTTCTGGCTGTCAAATTCGGAAACTGGAGCGCGGGATGGAACATGGGTTTGGTTGTTTCAGCCTTGGAAGAAGAAGAAGATGGTAAAGGCATCTATGGAACAAGTGCTCTGTCTCTTTCGTATTGGTATGGAAGAGGACATGAGAAACGTGATCTTTGGATGATGTTGATGTTCTTGGTCTTTGCTATTGTGACTAGGATGCCATGTTTATACTCCAGATGCAGTGAGAGGTCGAGTGAAAATGGAGTTTTGTACACTGGTCTCTATGTGGGCTTGATTTGTCTTGGGAATGTGGTTAATGGGTGGCTTGTGTTGTAAGTTACTATGATTGTAGAGCTAGGGTTTTGGAGAAGAAGGATGATGTGGAGCTTGGATCAAAAGCTAAGGGTTTCGCTACATAAGAGATTGTTCTTGCTTTTGTCACACGTTTTGCTTTACTCTATCCGACAATAAGAAAAGTATTTACATTGGAGTTTGCTACATTAACATCTTAACCTATTGTTAATGTTCATAGTTTGGCTACGTAATTTAATAGTTCTAAAAATAAAATTTCTAAGATTAATTTGAACCTTGAAGACCAAATCAAAGTCTTTCATGTGGTAGACTTGAAATTATTACAGT
>CAJHQP010012398.1:0-12193 GCA_905132765.1 Moricandia arvensis
AAAGAGAGATTTCATAATCCAGCGCCATCTTTCTTAGACAAGCTTTCACTTTGAAATGAGATATTGAACAGCTTCTGATCCAAGGAGCTTTGGATCAGGTTAGCTGAGGCCTTTCCATATAACCTTTTGCTTCCAAGAACAATCACCATCAAAGGAATTGGATATGAAGAGAGGATAAGGAAACCCGCACCACCGACTTCTGAACCTCCAAAAGCCCTTTTTTTCAAGCCTTTCTTCTTCTTGAACAATGAAGCAGAACTGGAAATCTTATGTTTGTCTTTCAGGTTTTTGTTTCTGAGCTGATGGACGAGAGCACTGTGTTTTTTTTGCCGGAAAGCTATCCACCAAGATTTGAAAATAATGAAACCTGGCTTCTGATACCATGGTTGGAACATCAGTAAGCTCAATGCCTGTGTGGAAGATAAACTCGCCATTAATGGCAAGGAGAAAGCTTGAAATGATGATGAGAAGGGTCCTGATTTAACTTTTTAACTTGAATCAGAACCAGAGATTAAGGAGAGACTAAGATAGATTAGAGAGACTAAGAGAGATTTAAGAGATACGAAAAGAGGTTAGAGTTAGAGAGAAGTCTGATTCAAGAACACTCAGTTTTATTATGAAGTGAGAGGGGAAGTCCCTTACTCCCTTAAGCTTACAATTCCGCCTAACATGCCTTTATATAGGCTTCACAAGCTTTTCAATCCAGAAAGACCTAAAGTCTAATGGTGGATAAATTCACTTGAGAATGAGTGGCTAGGATGGCTGGTAAGTTGAATCTTCTGTCAAGGCAAGATGCTTGTGATTGGTTGCCATAGGCTCCTATGATCAGGCTGGCGTTCTTTTGCTAGATTCATAGTCCCCTTTATATAACAACTTAGGCAAGACAACAAAGCAGTCGACAAGTGAATGGTAAATGCGGCTAGGGTTTCTTGCTCTCCTAGGGTTTCCGGATGAGTCCAAGAATAAGGAAAGTCTAAAAATCCTTGTCTAAACTTTCATGGCAGTCCAATTGAGCAGCCCTAAGTACAAGAGTTTCTAATGCTTATTCAAGTTGATTTAGATTGCACACGATGAAACAACAAAGAAAACAAGAACAAAAAGCAAGAACAATCGCAAGAGAGAGAGCGGAGTAATTTCCTTTTCCTAGTTAGTGCGAACATGAATAAACACAAAGAAACAAGAAGGGATATGGAGTACTTCCCAACCAAAGTTGCTCTGATACCACTTGATGCGTCCTAGGATGCTCTTTGTTGATGGGAAGGATAATCCTTGCAAGAAACGAATCAAAAGACAAGTCTTCAAAGTGCGTGTGGATTGATGGTGACAGCAGAGGGATGGTGATCTCTTATACTCTCTAGATTGAATGGTTGTTGGATATTAACCCAAACTAACGACACCTCTTAGGCTCTGGATACTGACAACACCAGACTCGTGCACATCTTCTTAGAGAGAGAGAGAGCCACGCAAAAGATGAATAACTTGTATAGAAAGATTGATGAGTACAATAGGGTGGCATGAAGGCAGACCTTTAAGTAATACAGAAAACCATGAGAAGCCATGCCTCTAGGGTTTTCGACAAGAACCAAAAAAGGAAAGAGCAAACTATAGTGTTTATAAGTTACAATGAATGAAAATGCACTTCTATTAGTCTTGAGCACGCGAGTGATAGCATCTTAGCGTGATTTGTAGACATGTTGTGTGCGCCGGTCGTTAAGAAACACTTCTCCTGCCTGAGAAAACCTCGTGGACAATAACCAAAGATGCTAAGGAAAGAGCACAGCACTCCATGTCTGCCTAGACACTACCGTCAGTTTGGTGTACGAGATGCGCTTGAATGTGATCTAGACATCTCGATCAAACCTTGTCCAATGACGTTCTCTGTGTGTGGATTGTGATAGTGAGTAATGTCCACAACATTCTCTCTTAAGCTTCTTGACTCTGGAACGAGTCATGGGCCTTCAGGGATGGCTAGAGGCCATCCTCATCAATCATGGTTGATTGCCTTGTGGCTTCTTCGTTGCTCATCTATACTCTCGCCGATTGTCCTCCTTAGTGATTCCGTCCATGATCACATCACACTCAGGGGATTTCTACACTGATCATGAGTCCAAATCAAGCTTCTTACATCGTGATTCATTCTGGTTTTATTAGTATCAAGAAGAAATTGCCAAATCTCCAAACAGGGCAAACTGGAATCACTTCGGTTAAAAGTGGGATAACTTCTTCATCATAACTCCAATGATATTGATTCAACTTCAGGGTGATTCTACACTGATTTATGAGTCCAAATCAAGCTTCTTACATCGTGATTCATTCTGGTTTTATTAGTATCAAGAAGAAATTGCCAAATCTCCAAACAGGGCAAACTGGAATCACTTCGGTTAAAAGTGGGATAACTTCTTCATCATAACTCCTATGATCTTGATTCAACTTCAGGGTGATTCTACACTGATTTATGAGTCCAAATCAAGCTTCTTACATCGTGATTCATTCTGGTTTTATTAGTATCAGAAGAAATTGCCAAATCTCAAACAGGGCAAACTGGAATCACTTCGGTTAAAAGTGGGATAACTTCTTCATCATAACTCCAATGATATTGATTCAACTTCAGGGTGATTCTACACTGATTATGAGTCCAAATCAAGCTTCTTACATCGTGATCATTCTGTTTTTATTAGTATCAAGAATAATTCTCCCAAATCTCCAACAGGGACAAACTGGAATCACTTCGGTTAAAAGTGGATAACTTCTTCATCATAAGTCCAATGATATTGATTCAACTCAGGGTGATTCTACACTGATTTATGAGTCCAAATCAAGCTTCTTACATCGTGATTCATTCTGGTTTTATTAGTATCAAGAATAAATTCCCAAATCTCCAAACAGGGCAAACTGGAATCACTTCGGTTAAAAGTGGGATAACTTCTTCATCATAACTCCAATGATATTGATTCAACTTCAGGGTGATTCTACACTGATTATGAGTCCAAATCAAGCTTCTTACATCATGATTCATTCTGGTTTTATTAGTATCAAGAATAAATTCCCAAATCTCCAAACAGGGCAAACTGGAATCACTTCGGTTAAAAGTGGGATAACTTCTTCATCATAACTCCTATGATCTTGATTCAACTTCAGGGTGATTCTACACTGATTTATGAGTCCAAATCAAGCTTCTTACATCGTGATTCATTCTGGTTTTATTAGTATCAAGAAGAAATTGCCAAATCTCCAAACAGGGCAAACTGGAATCACTTCGGTTAAAAGTGGGATAACTTCTTCATCATAACTCCAATGATATTGATTCAACTTCAGGGTGATTCTACACTGATTAATGAGTCCAAATCAAGCTTCTTACATCGTGATTCATTCTGGTTTTATTAGTATCAAGAATAAATTCCAAATCTCCAAACAGGGCAAACTGGAATCACTTCGGTTAAAAGTGGGATAACTTCTTCATCATAACTCCAATGATATTGATTCAACTTCAGGGTGATTCTACACTGATTTATGAGTCCAAATCAAGCTTCTTACATCGTGATTCATTCTGGTTTTATTAGTATGAAGAATAAATTGCCAAATCTCCAAACAGGGCAAACTGGAATCACTTCGGTTAAAAGTGGGATAACTTCTTCATCATAACTCCAATGATATTGATTCAACTTCAGGGTGATTCTACACTGATTATGAGTCCAAATCAAGCTTCTTACATCGTGATTCATTCTGGTTTTATTAGTATCAAGAATAAATTCCCAAATCTCCAAACAGGGCAAACTGGAATCACTTCGGTTAAAAGTGGGATAACTTCTTCATCATAACTCCAATGATATTGATTCAACTTCAGGGTGATTCTACACTGATTTATGAGTCCAAATCAAGCTTCTTACATCGTGATTCATTCTGGTTTTATTAGTATCAAGAAGAAATTGCCAAATCTCCAAACAGGGCAAACTGGAATCACTTCGGTTAAAAGTGGGATAACTTCTTCATCATAACTCCAATGATATTGATTCAACTTCAGGGTGATTCTACACTGATTAATGAGTCCAAATCAAGCTTCTTACATCGTGATTCATTCTGGTTTTATTAGTATCAAGAATAAATTCCCAAATCTCCAAACAGGGCAAACTGGAATCACTTCGGTTAAAAGTGGGATAACTTCTTCATCATAACTCCAATGATATTGATTCAACTTCAGGGTGATTCTACACTGATTAATGAGTCCAAATCAAGCTTCTTACATCGTGATTCATTCTGGTTTTATTAGTATCAAGAAGAAATTGCCAAATCTCCAAACAGGGCAAACTGGAATCACTTCGGTTAAAAGTGGGATAACTTCTTCATCATAACTCCAATGATATTGATTCAACTTCAGGGTGATTCTACACTGATTTATGAGTCCAAATCAAGCTTCTTACATCGTGATTCATTCTGGTTTTATTAGTATCAAGAAGAAATTGCCAAATCTCCAAACAGGGCAAACTGGAATCACTTCGGTTAAAAGTGGGATAACTTCTTCATCATAACTCCAATGATATTGATTCAACTTCAGGGTGATTCTACACTGATTAATGAGTCCAAATCAAGCTTCTTACATCGTGATTCATTCTGGTTTTATTAGTATCAAGAATAAATTGCCAAATCTCCAAACAGGGCAAACTGGAATCACTTCGGTTAAAAGTGGGATAACTTCTTCATCATAACTCCAATGATATTGATTCAACTTCAGGGTGATTCTACACTGATTTATGAGTCCAAATCAAGCTTCTTACATCGTGATTCATTCTGGTTTTATTAGTATCAAGAAGAAATTGCCAAATCTCCAAACAGGGCAAACTGGAATCACTTCGGTTAAAAGTGGGATAACTTCTTCATCATAACTCCAATGATATTGATTCAACTTCAGGGTGATTCTACACTGATTAATGAGTCCAAATCAAGCTTCTTACATCGTGATTCATTCTGGTTTTATTAGTATCAAGAATAAATTCCCAAATCTCCAAACAGGGCAAACTGGAATCACTTCGGTTAAAAGTGGGATAACTTCTTCATCATAACTCCTATGATATTGATTCAACTTCAGGGTGATTCTACACTGATTTATGAGTCCAAATCAAGCTTCTTACATCGTGATTCATTCTGGTTTTATTAGTATCAAGAAGAAATTGCCAAATCTCCAAACAGGGCAAACTGGAATCACTTCGGTTAAAAGTGGGATAACTTCTTCATCATAACTCCAATGATATTGATTCAACTTCAGGGTGATTCTACACTGATTTATGAGTCCAAATCAAGCTTCTTACATCGTGATTCATTCTGGTTTTATTAGTATCAAGAAGAAATTGCCAAATCTCCAAACAGGGCAAACTGGAATCACTTCGGTTAAAAGTGGGATAACTTCTTCATCATAACTCCAATGATATTGATTCAACTTCAGGGTGATTCTACACTGATTTATGAGTCCAAATCAAGCTTCTTACATCGTGATTCATTCTGGTTTTATTAGTATCAAGAAGAAATTGCCAAATCTCCAAACAGGGCAAACTGGAATCACTTCGGTTAAAAGTGGGATAACTTCTTCATCATAACTCCAATGATATTGATTCAACTTCAGGGTGATTCTACACTGATTTATGAGTCCAAATCAAGCTTCTTACATCGTGATTCATTCTGGTTTTATTAGTATCAAGAAGAAATTGCCAAATCTCCAAACAGGGCAAACTGGAATCACTTCGGTTAAAAGTGGGATAACTTCTTCATCATAACTCCAATGATATTGATTCAACTTCAGGGTGATTCTACACTGATTAATGAGTCCAAATCAAGCTTCTTACATCGTGATTCATTCTGGTTTTATTAGTATCAAGAATAAATTGCCAAATCTCCAAACAGGGCAAACTGGAATCACTTCGGTTAAAAGTGGGATAACTTCTTCATCATAACTCCTATGATATTGATTCAACTTCAGGGTGATTCTACACTGATTATGAGTCCAAATCAAGCTTCTTACATCGTGATTCATTCTGGTTTTATTAGTATCAAGAAGAAATTGCCAAATCTCCAAACAGGGCAAACTGGAATCACTTCGGTTAAAAGTGGGATAACTTCTTCATCATAACTCCAATGATATTGATTCAACTTCAGGGTGATTCTACACTGATTTATGAGTCCAAATCAAGCTTCTTACATCGTGATTCATTCTGGTTTTATTAGTATCAAGAAGAAATTGCCAAATCTCCAAACAGGGCAAACTGGAATCACTTCGGTTAAAAGTGGGATAACTTCTTCATCATAACTCCAATGATATTGATTCAACTTCAGGGTGATTCTACACTGATTAATGAGTCCAAATCAAGCTTCTTACATCGTGATTCATTCTGGTTTTATTAGTATCAAGAAGAAATTGCCAAATCTCCAAACAGGGCAAACTGGAATCACTTCGGTTAAAAGTGGGATAACTTCTTCATCATAACTCCAATGATATTGATTCAACTTCAGGGTGATTCTACACTGATTTATGAGTCCAAATCAAGCTTCTTACATCGTGATTCATTCTGGTTTTATTAGTATCAAGAAGAAATTGCCAAATCTCCAAACAGGGCAAACTGGAATCACTTCGGTTAAAAGTGGGATAACTTCTTCATCATAACTCCAATGATATTGATTCAACTTCAGGGTGATTCTACACTGATTATGAGTCCAAATCAAGCTTCTTACATCGTGATTCATTCTGGTTTTATTAGTATCAAGAATAAATTGCCAAATCTCCAAACAGGGCAAACTGGAATCACTTCGGTTAAAAGTGGGATAACTTCTTCATCATAACTCCAATGATATTGATTCAACTTCAGGGTGATTCTACACTGATTTATGAGTCCAAATCAAGCTTCTTACATCGTGATTCATTCTGGTTTTATTAGTATCAAGAAGAAATTGCCAAATCTCCAAACAGGGCAAACTGGAATCACTTCGGTTAAAAGTGGGATAACTTCTTCATCATAACTCCAATGATATTGATTCAACTTCAGGGTGATTCTACACTGATTTATGAGTCCAAATCAAGCTTCTTACATCGTGATTCATTCTGGTTTTATTAGTATCAAGAAGAAATTGCCAAATCTCCAAACAGGGCAAACTGGAATCACTTCGGTTAAAAGTGGGATAACTTCTTCATCATAACTCCAATGATATTGATTCAACTTCAGGGTGATTCTACACTGATTATGAGTCCAAATCAAGCTTCTTACATCGTGATTCATTCTGGTTTTATTAGTATCAAGAATAAATTGCCAAATCTCCAAACAGGGCAAACTGGAATCACTTCGGTTAAAAGTGGGATAACTTCTTCATCATAACTCCTATGATATTGATTCAACTTCAGGGTGATTCTACACTGATTTATGAGTCCAAATCAAGCTTCTTACATCGTGATTCATTCTGGTTTTATTAGTATCAAGAAGAAATTGCCAAATCTCCAAACAGGGCAAACTGGAATCACTTCGGTTAAAAGTGGGATAACTTCTTCATCATAACTCCTATGATATTGATTCAACTTCAGGGTGATTCTACACTGATTTATGAGTCCAAATCAAGCTTCTTACATCGTGATTCATTCTGGTTTTATTAGTATCAAGAAGAAATTGCCAAATCTCCAAACAGGGCAAACTGGAATCACTTCGGTTAAAAGTGGGATAACTTCTTCATCATAACTCCAATGATATTGATTCAACTTCAGGGTGATTCTACACTGATTTATGAGTCCAAATCAAGCTTCTTACATCGTGATTCATTCTGGTTTTATTAGTATCAAGAAGAAATTGCCAAATCTCCAAACAGGGCAAACTGGAATCACTTCGGTTAAAAGTGGGATAACTTCTTCATCATAACTCCAATGATATTGATTCAACTTCAGGGTGATTCTACACTGATTATGAGTCCAAATCAAGCTTCTTACATCGTGATTCATTCTGGTTTTATTAGTATCAAGAAGAAATTGCCAAATCTCCAAACAGGGCAAACTGGAATCACTTCGGTTAAAAGTGGGATAACTTCTTCATCATGACTCCAATGATATTGATTCAACTTCAGGGTGATTCGACACTGATTTATGAGTCCAAATCAAGCTTCTTACATCGTGATTCATTCTGGTTTTATTAGTATCAAGAAGAAATTTCCAAATCTCCAAACAGGGCAAACTGGAATCACTTCGGTTAAAAGTGGGATAACTTCTTCATCATAACTCCAATGATATTGATTCAACTTCAGGGTGATTCTACACTGATTATGAGTCCAAATCAAGCTTCTTACATCGTGATTCATTCTGGTTTTATTAGTATCAAGAAGAAATTGCCAAATCTCCAAACAGGGCAAACTGGAATCACTTCGGTTAAAAGTGGGATAACTTCTTCATCATAACTCCAATGATATTGATTCAACTTCAGGTGATTCTACACTGATTATGAGTCCAAATCAAGCTTCTTACATCGTGATTCATTCTGGTTTTATTAGTATCAAGAATAAATTGCCCAAATCTCCAAACAGGGCAAACTGGAATCACTTCGGTTAAAAGTGGGATAACTTCTTCATCATAACTCCTATGATATTGATTCAACTTCAGGGTGATTCTACACTGATTTATGAGTCCAAATCAAGCTTCTTACATCGTGATTCATTCTGGTTTTATTAGTATCAAGAAGAAATTGCCAAATCTCCAAACAGGGCAAACTGGAATCACTTCGGTTAAAAGTGGGATAACTTCTTCATCATAACTCCAATGATATTGATTCAACTTCAGGGTGATTCTACACTGATTTATGAGTCCAAATCAAGCTTCTTACATCGTGATTCATTCTGGTTTTATTAGTATCAAGAAGAAATTGCCAAATCTCCAAACAGGGCAAACTGGAATCACTTCGGTTAAAAGTGGGATAACTTCTTCATCATAACTCCAATGATATTGATTCAACTTCAGGGTGATTCTACACTGATTTATGAGTCCAAATCAAGCTTCTTACATCGTGATTCATTCTGGTTTTATTAGTATCAAGAAGAAATTGCCAAATCTCCAAACAGGGTAAACTGGAATCACTTCGGTTAAAAGTGGGATAACTTCTTCATCATAACTCCTATGATCTTGGATGTGATCATGGACCGGATCACTAAGGAGAACAAGGAGAGTCTAGATGAGCCACATGAAGCCACATTGCACCAGCAGCCTGGTGATGATGCTCTAGCCATTCCTGAAGGTCCCATGACTCGTTCCAGAGTCAAGAAGCTTAAAGAGAATGTTGTTGGATTACTCACTTCACATCCACAACAAGAAAGTCTTGGACAAGGTCTGATCCGAGATGTCTTGATCACCATTCAAGCCATCTCTACATCAAGCTGAGTTAGTGTCTAGGCAAGACATGGGGTGCGTGCTCTTTTCCTTGCTTTTGGTTTTGTCCCACGAGGTTTTCCGGAGGAAGGTTTTTAACGAGGCCACAACTTGTCTTCACATCACTTAGGCCCTATCTCGGTCCAAGGCTAAAGAAGTTTACATTTTATTTCATTTTAAAGCTTATGTTAAACTTAAACTATAGTTTCCTTTTTGCTTATTTCCGAAACCCTAGAGAGCATGTTCTCTGGTTTCTCCTTATTTAAATGGGTCTCTAAACCCTATTGTACTCATCCATCTTTTAATCAACAAGTTATCTTTCTCCTTGACGGCTCTCTCTCTAGAAAGTGTGTCGAGTTCTGGTGTGTAATATCCAGAGACCTAAGGGTGTCTAAATTGGTGTGTCATATCCGATTTGTTCATCTAGGAGTATCAAGAGATCTTCCATCCCTCTTGTGTCACCATTCAATCCACAAACCTTGAAGAACTTGAGTCTCTGATTCGTTCTTGCAAGGATCTATCCATTCCCATCAACCAAAGAGCATCCTAGGGGCGCATCAAGTGGTATCAGAGCAACTTTGGTTGGGAAGTACTCGTTTTCTCTCTTGTTTCTTTTTGTTTCATCCGTGTTTCATCTCTATCACCTTGAATAAGCAGTAGAACTAATCTGTTTAGGGCTGCTCGAGTTTCATAAGAGATTAGACAAGGTTCTTAAACTTTCCTTTTTGGCTTTGCGGAAGCCCTAGAGAGAGAAACCCTAGCCGCATAAGTCTTTGCCTTTGTAGATCACTTTGTTTCATCTGTTTAACTTGTTAATCACCTTGAACACGAGTAGATTAAGGTTGTTAGGGTGCTAGAAAACCTTAGAGAAGATTAGAAAAAGTTTAGAGGTTTTTCCTTTTTGCTTGGTAGGCGGAAACCCTTTTCCTTTTACCTAGCCGATTTTTCCTTTTTGCTTTTGTCTTGCAAAACAAGCTTGTTTTCTTTTTCCTTTTTGCTTATCTTGTTACCTAGAAACCTTTTACTGGTTATTTTGTTTACCTTTGTGCAGGAAGCATGGGATCCGAGTCTGAAGAAGAAGCTGCACTCGTCAGGAAGAACAAGCTTCTCATGGAGGCTATGTCGGCTCAACTCAACCAGAACATGGTGGCAACCATGACCGAGATGATGAGGACCAACCTCAATGACATCCGGAGAGAGCTCAGAGAAGACATCAGGAGAGCTACTAGTCAATTGCCAAACCGAGAGACTAGGAGAGAAGAGAGACCTCATGCAACTCGCCAAGAGCATGATGGTTATGAGGAGACTGACAATGAGTATGAACACCTCAGTTCATCCTCAAGGCTAAGCCAAAGAAGACATAGGCGTGTCCAAGAGAGAAGGATGAACCAGGGAGATGAGCTTGCTGGTTTGAAGATCAAGATACCCCCATTCCATGGCAAAGCTGATCCGGATGCCTACCTTGAGTGGGAGAAGAAGATTGAGTTAGTCTTTCAGTGTAAGCAGTACACAAACCACAAGAAGATTCAGATTGCTGCCACTGAGTTCTATGACTATGCTCTAAGTTGGTGGGATCAGTACATCACAACTCGTAGGAGGAATGGAGAGGAACCAGTTGAGACTTGGACCGAGATGAAGTCTATCATGCGCAAGAGGTTTGTTCCAAGTCATTACCACAGAGACTTGCACCACCGGCTCAGGAAACTTACCCAAGGATCAAGATCAGTGGAGGAGTATTACCAGGAGATGGAGTTACTCATGCTAAGGGCTAGCATATCAGAAGATAGAGAAGCAACCATGTCAAGGTTCCTATGTGGTTTAAACCGAGAGATACAAGACAATGTTGAGATGCAACATTATGTGGAGCTTGAAGAGATGCTACACAAGGCTATTCTTGTGGAGCAACAGCTCAAGAGGAAGGGACATTCACGCAACCACTATGGCTCTAACCGGTTCCACAACACCAAGGAAGAGAAGTCACCTTATCCTAAGGAGTCTAAACCGTTCCAGAAGGATCACAAGTCCTATCCAAGAGAAGAGACCAAACCAAGCAGTGCTCTTGACAAGGGCAAAGGCAAGGTTGAAGCTTCTAGTTCCAGAGCTCGTGATGTCAAGTGTTTCAAGTGCCAAGGAAGAGGTCATTATGCCAATGAATGTACCAACAAGAGAGTCATGATCTTGCTGGAAGATGGAGAGTATGCCTCAGAAGATGACAACACCGAGTCTGACCAAGAAGACACTGAAGAAGAACATGAAGAAGGACCAGTCCAGGGGAAGCTTTTAGTAGCAAGAAGGCTTCTAAGCTTGCAAAACAAGGCTGAGGAGCTAGAGCAACGTGAGAACCTCTTCTACACCCGGTGCTTGGTCCAAGGAAAAGGTGTGCAGCCTCATTGTTGATGGAGGTAGTTGTGTGAATGCTGCGAGTGAAACCATGGTCAAGAAGTTGGGATTGAAGGTTCAGAAACATCCCAAACCTTACCGGTTACAATGGCTGAATGAAGAAGGCACCATGAAGGTTTCAAGTCAAGTCCTTATTCCCTTAGCCATTGGGAGATATGAAGATGAAGTCTTGTGTGATGTGTTGCCTATGGAAGCTGGTCACATACTTCTTGGAAGACCTTGATGCGTCCCTAGGATGCTCTTTGGTTGATGGGAATGGATAGATCCTTGCAAGAACGAATCAGGGACTCAAGTTCTTCAAGGTTTGTGGATTGAATGGTGACACAAGAGGGATGGATGATCTCTTGATACTCCTAGATGAATAACTCGGATATGACACACCAAATTAGACACCCTTAGACTCTGGATACTACACAG